>CM042321.1:5056020-5148520 GCA_023566125.1 Zingel zingel | reverse complement strand
CACGCGCACACACACACACACACACACACACACACACACACACACACACACACAGTGGGTCTGAGTCAAAGCTCTGGATGAAGGAGGACAGTTGGACTACCAACCGACTGCTCTGTCATTACCACAGAGCGGCTGCTGTGTGTATGTGTGTCAATTGTATTTATATGTGTTACCATGTGTCCACGCATCTGTTTGTGTTCATGTTTGATATATATTTCATGTTAGTGTATGTCAAATGGCTTGAGTGTATCTAATTATATTTTCGGTTCAGTAGTAATACTAATAAGTACTCAAGTACACAAGTCTTCCTGTGAAAGTGAGCGAGGTGCTGTGTAAATACTATGAAGTATCAAAACGCTGAATTCAAAGAGAAATGTACAGCCCGTATTTAGAAACTGTGCCTATAATTGAGCCGTCTGGACTTCCGTACGGTTGTGATGTCAAAACTACACCATATATATTTAGAAAGTGCCGCTACAGTGCAGTTACAGTCATTCCCCAGCTGCAAAGACAGTGCAGAGACTCTAAGAGTGCAGATGTGGAAGACCTGAAAACACTGACCAACCATAGCAGGGCTTTTTCAGGTAAAGGGCTTAAAGAGACAGGCGCTAAATTAAAACGTTTCAGACAGAGGGTAAATACAGGTATATACAGACAGACAGTATGAGAAAAATAACGTTTCTTTTAACATTATGTCCAAGTGGAAACCAAAATGACCATATTGGAACCTTTGAAACGTGACACCAAACATGTCATTAGGATTGCTGCCTTATATACTCTATGAATCAGATTTTCTATGTGTGTTTGTTGGTGATGGAGTGAGTGTTAGTCAGTGTGTGTATTTGTGTACAAGAGAGCTCACCAGTCATTTAAGGAGAAATCATACAACCGCTAACAATCTAACGACAAAACCCAAGCTAATTCCTAGCGAGTCTGGCCGCACACGAATCATCCAACATCAGCAAGTTGAAACCATTCAAAAACAATCCTTATGGATCAAAAAGAAAGGTGTGTGTGGAGGGAGGGAGGTAAATCCACCAGAAATATCCTAATACCTCTCCAAACCACAGTTTCGTCACAGGGTAATCCTCAAGGCTATTGTTAGCTTTGCATAGCAGTCCCGCACACTGAGGCCGCTGAGCCGGGGACTGGGGTTGTGGTCACTGCAGGGCGAGGTGACTCAGGCTGGGGTTATAGGGTGTGCGGAGTGGTCATGAGTGTCCCAGGGTGTGGAGAAAGGGAGATCGGGGGAATTAGCTGAACTCATCCATGCTCCGATTGGGACATCAATGAGTCATTCCTGGAGAACGGACTGGTATGGATAAATATACAGTACTCGCAGGTGATGTTAGGTAACTTATACAGCGTGTTTATCTGTGAATCAGTCAGGGCCTTTGTGTGGCTTAACGTTGAGTCATTATTGGAATATTACACATAATTCCAAGGAGCTGTTTACCCATCAGTCTGTCAGATGGCTCATGAACATGTGCCAAGCACACACCAAACAGTCTCCTGTAGGCCACCAGTAGCAAACAGTTTGTTTTTTTTTAAATCAGAGCTGTATTTTCATTCTCAATCTTATGTATAGTCTTCAGTCTCTATCAACCGCTTCTCACTCCTAACTCACCAAATACAGCAGCTTAATCACTAGCCCTCAGCATCCTTTACCGACACACTTGGCACCCTTTAGCATCAGGCTTTCAGCTATTCATCCGCGGCGCAGTGAGATCACGAATAGTATAAAGAGGGACAAATTCCACGTAGGAAAGAGGGAATTTTTCTGTAAACAGCAGACCTTCATTTTTTGATGAGAAACAACAGTTTCCATCCTTGTATTAGTTTAAACAACCATTTCTTACCAGAAACTCTTAGAAGCAAAATTGTACACAAGAAATGTGATTCATCTCAAAGAGTTCAGTTCAGTGAGAAATGAAATCCTTGAGATTCTCTGGAAAAAAGGATTTCTAAGGGTGTCACTGAGAAGGCCTAAGTGACTAATAAAAACTGTGCATTCAAGAGTTGTGCAAGTTAATACCTTCAATTGCACAAGGAACAAAAGAAAATTTGTAGCGGTTTGTTTTTGCCCTAGGGAGCCTATATCTCCGCCCAGAGGGAAGAGGAATGAATTCCTCCAAGAGCGGGTGGTCAGAGCTTGACAAAATTGGCCGTGCCTTCTGCAATACTAGTCCGTCAAAGATCTTTGTTAGAGAGAGCTGCTGTATGCCGATTAGAGCTTCTTTCGATGTAAAAAAAAAACATGTTGTCATCTATAAAATGGAAAAGCTGTTATTTCTTACTAGAATCTCTCATAACCAGTTTAGAAACTGAATTAATATGTAGGACAATACAGTTTATTCTTTTTTTCTAAGTGAATTTGTCTGCAAACAGCAGACTTTCAGTTTGAGGTAAAGTTCGGTTGGGTCAAACAAACTTTCTTTTTTGTACTTGACTTTCACCCATGAGGGCAGCCATTAGTGTCCCATGTGAAACTAAAAGTCACCATTGACTTATTCTAACCTACATTACCGTACGTTAACTTGTAACCTATGTAATTTAAGTTACATAAGTTATGTACTTAACAAACATCCTTATTTTAACCCAAAACACAATCTTTTCCCAAACCTAACCAAGTAGTTTTTTTTAAACTAAATGTAGTCTCACATTGCCAGACCTTCCTCCACAGCGTTGTGGAGGAAGGTCTAGTTCACACAGCATTCCGGGTCTCACAATCACAATCGCCATGGGTGGCGCTAAGCGCCGTACGGAGCCCCGATTCCACTGCAAAATAGCCTCTGGAAGGAACTTGTTTTGGTGGAACATGTGTACGTTCAAAAGTTGTTTTAGTCGTGCAACAGAAAACTCAGATTGGACAGATAGTCTAGCTAGCTGTCTGGATTTACCCTGCAGAGATCTGAGGAGCAGTTAACCATAGTCCTCAGAAATCAACCAGAGTTTAAAATTCCAACACAAAGAAAGCGTAAGGTAACGGACATCCGGCCAAAAACAAGGACATACGGCAAAATTTCCAGTGGCACTGGAGCAATCCCGTAAGTGAAGGGTCGTGGATGTAGACTACCCTAAACCTAACCATACGCTGCATGTTGTAAAAGGATGCCTGAACGTTCAAAATGTGACGCCTAGGGTTCCTGACCAAGCAGCCATATGTGACAAGTAGGGACAGAGAATGTGTTGAACTCTATATATATATATCTATATATAGATTTAAGTGAAAATAACAGACTTTCGTAAATAAATAAATACAATCTAATTGTTGTGGACACATGAGAATACCCCTATGTTAGGAAATATTTTGCATCCACCTATACGGTCTATAGTATATGATTGTTCTATGATTCTTTCAACTTTAGATTTGCTGACTTTTGTACCACACAATTAATTATATTATATTATTATATAAATCATTACTCCCATTGTTGTAACGGAAACAGTGTATGACCCTGTATAAATGATTCAAATTAATCATCTGACCCCCATGTTGAAAGCTAATGAAACAGCGACAACAACAATGGCAGCTTAGTGAATGGGAGTGAAATTCTGCAGACACTCTCTCTCTCTCTGTGCCACATGTTTCCAGCTGCTGACTGACGACTGACAAACTGTGGGTCAGGATTTGTGTCTTTTTCCAAAACAGAAACGGTGTGTGCTGTGGAAATGAACACAGCAATCGTTTCCCAACATTGTGAACTTGAGCCTCAAGTCCACTTTAAAATGAAAAGTGTGACAATTGTGCGGTGGATGTGGTGTAGTGGGACACAATGTGCCCATTCTTTGCTCCGCTGAAGTGCAACATCCTTCCTTTTGTTTTTCCACCACAGCCTGTTTTTATGAATGAAGGACGGAGTTAAATGAAGCACCTGCAGCGGCAGCAGGGACAGCAATGGATCAATGAATGAGTGGGAACACATATATGCACCCACAGGTGTTTGAGCATACAAACACACAGGAACATAGACACAAAAATTAACCTGACTGTCACACACTCCCCCCTTCATGGCAGCTGCTGTTCAACTACTATACTACAGCTATTATGACAAAAAAACACTCCCTGACAAGTAATATGCTTTGTGGAAAAGAAAAAAAAACCCTCTCTACTATACAAGCAGGCGATATTGTGTTCTTCTTCCTTTGGTTTCTCAAAGTGTCGATTTTTATGTGGCAGCGAATAATAGGTCATCTTTATTTTCCGTTACTTTTAGTCTAGAGCTGTAATCGGACCTTAAAAGTTAGTCCCGACAAGGCCCGAGCCCGACAAGTACAAGTACATTTTTAAAAGCCTGAACCCGTTTACAGCCCGACATTATTCAAATGTGCACACGCACACAGCTCTTTTGCCTTTTGTCAAGAATGAGTAATTTATACATTTTTTAACATAATTTATTCATGACTAACGGAGGCTATAAGCCACTTAGAAGTTGGAACAAAGAAATAAAATAATTCCTCCAGAGGCCAGCCTCTGTTTCACCTCCTCAGCATCCATTTTCTTGCTAATCGAAACGCATCACCTGACCGCTCATTTACCGCGTAATCCGAAACGCAAGCCCGAGCCGAGCCTGACCCGTGTAAAATGATAGAAATTAAGACCAAACCCGACAGGACCCAACAGGACCCGACGGGACCCGACAGGACCCGACGGGACCCGACAGGACCCGACGGGACCCGAGATCTGGCAAAGATCTTGAGCTCTACTTCAGTTGGTTTGCTTTTCTTTGCCCTTAACTCTTTTTACTTGAGTCAAGGAGCCTGCACAATAATTCCTATTTGCCATGACTGTTTGGTGTAAGCACAAATGGCAAATAAAAATCATTATCCTAAATTGAAATGGGTCTTTGTATCATTAAAGTTCAACTGAACTTATTTGTCTGCTACAACATAAATATCTGTCCTGTGAATCACCTAAAAGAAATACATTTTTTTGTAATATATATATATATTTGGTTTCATAACGCTGCCTAGTTTTGCATGGATTGGACGGAATAGCACTGCTGTATTCATCTATGTTGATGGACACCTTATTTGAATATGGCCAATCAAACCTTGCATAAAGTAGTGACGTCAGCTTTCTATCATAGACGGAGCAGACGGTTACACTGAGCCAGACAGCAGCTACACAACACAAGAGCCACCAAGTCTGAACTATGACCAAATTTGATTTCCTGCTAAAGTTGCCTCCTTATCAAACTTAAAAACACACAAGTTGTACTGCAAACAGCTGTAGCTATAGCTGCCAGATGAATGTAGAGAAGTACAAAGTACAATATTTCCCTCTTAAATGTAATAAAATGGAAGTGTAAAGTGCCATTAAATGCCAAGAAATATGCATAATAAATATTATTATGCCATTGAAACTATTAGACAATCACAGAACCCATGAAGTGTAATCACAATATGATTGTGTCCTTATTGTTTTGTCCCTCAGGTTTGATTTCTCACCTGTATCTCTGCTGACTCTCTGATCTGATCTGAGAGAGAGAGAAGAATGTGCAATAGGGTGGTGTCGAAAGTGTAGGATACCGTGAAACAGCGTCCACGGGTAAATAAAGTGTAAACAGTAAACAGCAGCTGGTATCAGCCGTGTGCACGCAGGGTGAAAGCCACAGAGCCACGCCGTGTTCTCTCACATTCTGTAGGGATTTGAACCAGCAACCGCTGCTGTTTACATTCCTCAGTCTGTGTCTGTAGCTCATAGACGCTGAGTCATCAACACATGGGAATGCCCTAGATCTGTGTGTATGTGTGTGTGTGTGTGTATTTGTGTCCTTCAGCATGCAGCAATTAGCAAATAATTTCCCCATGTGTGGGTGTAGCTATGTGAGTACTGTACATCCCTCTCTCTCTCTCTCTCTCTCTCTCTCTCTCTCTCTCTCTCTCTCTCTCTCTCTCTCTTTCTGTGTATGTGTGTGTGTGTGTGTGTGTTTATGTGTGAGTCATTAATAGCCAGACATCCATCGGGTGAGTCAGCCAGTCTGACAGCTGATATCGAGAGCCACAGGCTACTGGCATCAACAGGGCTTTCGCTGATAGCCACACCTGGAAACGCAGAGAGCAAAGATGTAAGCAGGGCAACAGCAGGAAGACTGGAGGTTAAGAAAACACACAGCTGTTGATTTGGTGAAATAGAAAGTAAAGGACTTTATTTTCTTTAGTCTCTCTAGAAGTTAAACACGACATCTGTGAGTTCCAACCCAGTGAAAAAAGAACTGTCTCTTTAGCTACTACAGTAGATGTTCAACAGGTAACTCTTTCTGCATGTCTGCCATGTGTCGCAGGACAGGTACAGTATCATGGGTTCAATCAACGCATTCTCACAAATAGGTTTGTATGATATTGTCTGAAAATGTACGCACACCAATTCGTATGAGCGCCACTTGGTAGTTGAATTTAGCCAACAGAAGGTTACTGGGAGCCGGCTACAGGGCACAGTTTAGGAGCCAAAACAACCACAATTGTGGTTTGGATCAAAATGGGAACAAACACGCATTTCCTGGGTGAAAGTCTTTTGTTTTCCACTGGAGTCAAACTGTGCTCCCTGGCTTGAAAGCGCTTTAGGGTTAGGGTTAACTGTTGTGCATACAGCAACAAATACAATGAATCCATACAAATTACAATGCTTTACTTTTCGTAGCTATATGTGTACTAATGTATCATGAGAACAGCCCAACTATTAGATGGAAGGCCACGAATCTTGGCACAGATATCCACAGTGCCCAGATGAACTCTCAAGACTATGGTGATCCCCTCACTTTTCATCTAGCGCCATCATCAGGTCAATATTTTAGTTTGTCCTTTGATTTATCACCAAATAACTGCAAAACTAGTGACATTCTAACCCCCTCTACTTTACTTTGTGTTTAGTGCTACTTAGCAAATCTTAGCATGCTTACACGGTAAGTGGTCAGCATGCTAAACAACCAATGTAAGATGGTGAACACGGCAAATATTTAACATCCACCATGACCATAGACTCTGTCTTGTTTTAATAATATAACTTATTATGCAGATGGTAGAATTTATTATGCAGCTTTTGAAAACAGCATTCATATTCAGTAAAAGCTTTTGAAATAAATGGGGGGAAAATGGAGAGGGGTGTTTGTGCAAGACTTTCTCTTCTCTTTTTCCAATATTTCTCTACACCTCCTTTCTCCCTCACTCCATCCTTTTCCTCTTCATTCACCTCTCTCCCCTAACCCATCTGTCATATTTTCACCATCCCTCTTTCTTATTTATTTCTTTTTCCATTCCCTCCTCCATCCTCCATTCACCTTTTCCTTCCACTTCCCTACTCTTTCTTCACTTTATTTTCTCTCCTCATCCCCCTCTCCTATCCTAATTCCCATCTGCTCTGTCCGTCCTACGGTATTCACACATATCACTATGTCTTTCTTCTTTCTTTACTTTTTCTTCATTTCTTCATCCCCTCTCTCTCTATTTTTTTCTATTCATTTCATATTTCCACCCCTCTGACCCCTCTCTGTCCAATCAGACTCTGATGAAGGGAGACGGAGAGAGAGAGAGTGGGTTTTCATCTAATCAGGCAGCCCCGATTTTGCCGTGACCCCGGAGCCAAAGTGATAAGTGATTTAAGGGTTGCCAGTCATGAGCAGGATTGGGCTGAAATCCCCCCTTTTCCCACAACTCATCTCCCACCAAGGACACACGCTGACAGAAGAGATGGCCATAACTCACTGCTGTTACACAGCTCAATCTGACACACACACACACACACACACACACACACACACACACACACATACACACACACATACTGCACACATATGTCGAAAAACATGATTCACAAACACACATTGTGACATACAGAGTCTTCATACAAACTACAGGTAAAGTTACTAAAGATTTATTGATTATTATGAAGATGTGAAATGACTACGGAAAGCTACTTGAGTTCTCGGGGTTTAGGCTGCATCCTGTCTAGTTTGTTGGCAACCGAAGGCTTTCATTATACGTTGTGGCCTGTTAGTAGCTGTTTTAAGATAAGATAAGCATTTATTGCTGTTGTTGCAGTGGCAAAAGACAGAAATATGTACAGATTAATAGAGAAGTAAAAATGTGTTATCACTTACTGGAAATACTGCATTTGGTTTGAGTGGCGCGAGAGTTCAGTAGGCAGCACATTACCAGGTGAGCTACCCAGGTGGCCAACAACTGAGTCTCTTGTCATTCCTTGAATTTGGCTGACCTTACTGACAGAAGTCCCCGAATTTTCGTCGTCTCTCCAGTTAGACATTTTTGTGTAAATTATCCTTCTGGGTGGGGTGCTACCACCACACCAAATTGTGTTCTCAATTAAACACTTTAAAGTTTCTTTAAGTATTTATCAGTTACTTTTCGAAATACACACAAACCATATTCACATTGGCATGAATTGGATCCACTGCAAACTTGTACAAGTGGCCAGCTGCCTAAAATCTAACATTAAGAAGATGCAGATGTGCCTGTCAATTTTTTAAATGAAGATAGAAATTATTTTTGTATTTTTTTTTACATTTATTGATCCAGGTAAGTTGATTGAGAACAAATTATCATTTTCAACAACAACCTGTCACAGTTCCAAATTTATACCTGGAAGCTGCCTGGTACAATCACAGTCTGACCACTGAGCAGCTCCACTGGAGCCATTGGGGTTAAGAGCCATGCTCAAGGGCACCTCAGGTGACAAGGGAGGGACAAGTGCTGCTCTTTCACTTTCCCCACCCAGATTTTGTCCTGTCCTGTCTGAGGATCAAACCGGTGAAGCTCGCTTCTTTAACCTTTAGGCCATCACTATAGTGCACAATCAATATTAATGTCCGTTACATTCAAGCCATTGCCAAATGTTGATACAAAGCTAATTAAGCCTATCAGCTCCACAAAGCTCTCTCTGTATTTGTCAGTATGGCTATGTTTACTAAATGGTTTAGTCCGGCGACATTACCCCACAGAAGCGAGTGTGAACCAGCGATGGACTGGCCCTCTGGAATTTGGGCAAATGCCCCTATGGACCCCTATGGGCCACTACTGATAATTTGTCTTTGGTTAATTTTGATAAGTTATTTTATGCATGCAGCCACAAATATTCAAGATTGTACTGCTTTGTCATGCTCACTCCACATAAAACGCTACATTACATCACTTCAAGCAAACTTCATGGAGAAAAAAGTGAGGGCAAAACAGCATCACGAGCATCTGCTTTGACCAAATATTGGTCCAGCTCAGCTAAAAACACCAAAAAAAACACTGCAGCACATTGGCGTTTTGTTCACCACTTAGCCTGTTATTCTCTGTAGTTATCTTCACGTCACCTGTTCAATAACACACTTAACTGTCCTGACATTACATAAATGAACTAACCGCAGACAGTTGTGTGGTACGTGGACTCACGGCTGTGAGCCGCTGCAGAATGAACACAGGGGAAACACAATGGATATTTGGTGTAATTTTTGGCGGGGGATTTCCCGTTGTACAATTATAGGGGAAACACTGGCATATGCTGTGGTTGGACAGTATAACTTTCTTAGTAGCAGTTAATTTCCCTAGACTTAACAACAAATAATTTACTGTACCAGTACTACCTGCGCTGTGACACTATTTATTTATGATCAACATTACCAGTTCTTGTACTGTAACTGACCACCCAGAGATATTTGAGCATGAAGACTTCCAATGTGACTGCTGCCTAGATTTGCTGAAAATAAAATAAAACCAAGGACCAGGGTTTAATAAGAATCTGAAATTCATTAAATATAAGCAATTCAACATAACAGAATACAATACAATGTGCTCTTGGTTAGGACAGAGACACACACTGCTTCCTCTAATTTATAGGTCACGACGGTTGTGGGTGGGTACACACACAAGCACACGCACATACACACACACACACACACACACACAGACACACACACACACGCACGCAGGTTGACAGGTGACAATGAGTGTTGGTCTGATTATCATTGTGGTTGTATGACTTTTTTTTTTAATCTCTTTTGGCCTGCATCGTGTGGGAAAAACATATTCATAGACTGATCTGACGAGAAGAACCTCCTCAACAATGGGGAACATTGTTTCATGGATAATTAAACTGAGTAAACTGTGTGCATAAGAGATGACAGTTGATTACAGTATTACATTACTCTTTACGAGGCTAAAGAGATGGAAGCACCTTTGGGTGTTTTGTAATTTGAATAGGTGCCAGCAGGGTGCAACTTCATTTGAATCAAACAACCTGTACCTTCAACATCGCTGCAATCCACTTACTCTGACCTCACCATAACATAGATAAATAGAGCGGGATGTAGCTTAAATAACTAGCTAAAGAGAGAGTGCGGTTTTCCGGCCTGGGGGTGGGGTGGAATGTGTTGGATTTCCCCCTTTTGGTAACATATCCTGAGGGTCAGTTGCTGGTTATTTTGCCGCTTGAGAGCTCCAGGACGCCGGCTACCAGCGGCAGTCGTTTAGCCACCAATAGGTGACTGCGAGCCGGCTACAGGCACCGGCAGATGAGGGTCCTTTCAGGTAGTGGAGTTCAGTCAGGAAAAGTGAGCGTCATGTGGCGATGACAGTTAAGTTTAGGCACCAAGATGACTAGTTAAGTTTAGGAAAAATATTGTGTTTTGGATGAATACACTTGGGTTATGGTTCCTGAGGAATGAACAAGCGTTTCCTGGAGAAAGTGTTTTGTTTTTATGCTGAACACCTAACCTGCTCGGTTATGTTGGAGATTAGAGATCAACCCATTGTAAAAGCAACGCCTACTGACCAATCAATACTCGGTTGATAACAACGTCACCGTTCTTAGATCAGGTGGAGCTCGGTGTGGGGAGAGAGAGAGAGAGAGAGAGAGAGAGAGAGAGAGAGAGAGAGAGAGAGAGAGAGAGAGGGAGAGAGAGAAAGAGAGAGAGAGAGAGAGAGAGAGAGAGAGACAGAGAGAGAGAGAGAGTTATAGAGAGAGAGAGAGAGAGAGACAGAGAGAGAGAGAGACCGGTAACAAGTGATCCGCCATCGTGATACACAAAACCCCGGGTTGAACCTGAAGTTACCTCGTTAACATCAAATCTTGCTTCGTAGTAAAGGCCTCAGGTCAAAACTTAAGACTTGTATGTTTTGTTTTCAAGTCAAGCGAGGGAGTGCACTCGAAACATTTGTTGCACATCTTGAACTTCTAGAAAATAAGTCTGTCAGGGTGCGGCGCGTCCACCTTGTGCAGCCGTGTGTCACCACAGGTGTGTGGGTTTACACCGGAAAAAAAAGGGTGTGGCGTGTTTTGACGCGAACGGCTGTGTTTTGGTCTTACTTTTTCGAAAGAGATGAATGAATCTCCGGTGCTGGTGAAATTATCATTTGTGTTATTGGTAATTATTAGAGACGCTTCTGCCTCCTCTCACTGTGTCTGAAGTTTGTTTTCTTTCTTTGATTTTCACTGAAACCGAATGAACATCACAGTGCTGCTTAATGGAAAAAAGGGAAAATAGTGTAATTAAACGTGATAATTAGCAGCTTGAAAAAGTCATGTGAGGACAAACTGCAGATGGTTGCAGATGGAACCTGTAGTTTTTCTGTTGTGGATGTTATAGAAGATGTGTGTTGCTTGTCCCGAGGGCCTCGCCTGTCATCTCTTTGTTATTGAGTTTGTTTCTTGGAACAACCGGTGGCCAACTATTTAAATGTGTGTGTGTGTGTGTGTGTGTGTGTGTGTGTGTGTGTGTGTGTGTGTGTGTGTGTAAGTGTAAAAAAGAAAGAGAGAGAGAGAGAGAGAGAGAGAGAGAGAGAGAGAGAGAGAGAGAGAGAGAGAGAGAGAGAAAGAGAGAGAGAGAGTTGTAGGCATGTAAGTATTAAACATTGGAATGGCTTGAAGCATTATGTCTGGGTCAGCTGTGTATGTACCATTTTTGTGTCTGCACATTATGTGTGTGTGTGTGTGTGTGTGCGCGTATGACCACAGCACGCAACAATTTGCCTCTGTGTCTGTGTGTGATAGACCTGCACCCTGATTGGCCGGTGGAATGTCAACATGTTTACAAAATAAAAGTCAGCCAGCTAACCATTTCCTACGGCGCTGTCTGCGCTGAGTGTGTGTGCGTGTGTGTGAAAACACCCACCAGACACAAACATCTCATGTAAGGTTTCAGCGATCGGTCTCCTGACACTGTTGGGAATCTACACATTTGACCCAAAACCATAACATATGACTCACGTGAAGAAAAAAAGAAAATTGTGTAGTTCCTTTCATGTGATGTAACATCCCCTCTGGCAGCCATGTTGGAGGTCTTGATCTTTCAGCTTTGACTGTGAACAGATCATTTCATGACTCGTCCATTGTATCAATCTTGTGTACTTTCCAACTTCCCTACCCTGTGTGCCCATTCATTCTGAATATGTAAACCTTAAAATACAGGTTGCAATGATATGCTTTTCAGTTTTAGAAAAATAAATGCTCAGTCATTTCCAGTAGTTTTTAGCACACATGACTGAAACTGGAGTAAATAGTACATTTGTTGTTATCTACAGTGCCTTACGAAAGTATTCGGCCCCCTTGAACTTTTCAACCTTTTGCCACATTTCAGGCTTCAAACATAAAGATATAAAACTGTAATTTTTTGTGAAGAATCAACAAGTGGGACACAATCATGAAGTGGAACGAAATTTATTGGATATTTCAAACTTTTTTAACAGATAAAAAACTGAAAAATTGGGCGTGCAAAATTATTCAGCCCCTTTACTTTCAGTGCAGCAAACTCTCTCCAGAATTTCAGTGAGGATCGCTGAATGATCCAATGTTGACCTAAATGACTAATGATGAAAAATAGAATCCACCTGTGTGTAATCAAGTCTCCGTATAAATGCACCTGCTCTGTGATCATCTCAGAGGTCCGTTTTAAAGAGCAGAGAGCATCATGAAGAACAAGGAACACACCAGGCAGGTCTGAGATACTGTTGTGGTGAAGTTTAAAGCCAGATTTGGATACAAAAAGATTTCCCAAGCTTTAAACATCCCAAGGAGCACTGTGCAAGCGATAATATTGAAATGGAAGGAGTATCAGACCACTGCAAATCTATGAAGACCCGGCCGTCCCTCTAAACTTTCAGCTCATACAAGGAGAAGACTGATCAGAGATGCAGCCAAGAGGCCCATGATCACTCTGGATGAACTGCAGAGATCTACAGCTGAGGTGGGAGACTCTGTCCATAGGACAACAATCAGTCGTATACTGCACAAATCTGGCCTTTATGGAAGAGTGGCAAGAACAAAGCCATTTCTTAAAGATATCCATAAAAAGTGTCGTTTAAAGTTTGCCACAAGCCACCTGGGAGACACACCAAACATGTGGAAGAAGGTGCTCTGGTCAGATGAAACCAAAATCAAACTTTTTGGCAACAATGTAAAACGTTATGTTTGGCATAAAAGCAACACAGCTCATCACCCTGAACACACCATCCCCACTGTCAAACATGGTGGTGGCAGCATCATGGTTTGGGCCTGCTTTTCTTCAGCAGGGACAGGGAAGATGGTTCAAATTGATGGGAAGATGGATGGAGCCAAATACAGGACCATTCTGGAAGAAAACCTGAGGGAGTCTGCAAAAGACCTGAGACTGGGACGGAGATTTGTCTTCCAACAAGACAATGATCCAAAACATAAAGCAAAATCTACAATGGAATGGTTCACAAATAAACATATCCAGGTGTTAGAATGGCCAAGTCAAAGTCCAGACCTGAATCCAATCGAGAATCTGTGGAAAGAACTGAAAACTGCTGTTCACAAACGCTCTCCATCCAACCTCACTGAGCTCCAGCTGTTTTGCAAGGAGGAATGGGCAAACATTTCAGTCTCTCGATGTGCAAAACTGATAGAGACATACCCCAAGCGACTTACAGCTGTAATCGCAGCAAAAGGTGGCGCTACAAAGTATTAACTTAAGGGGGCTGAATAATTTTGCTCGCCCAATTTTTCAGTTTTTTATCTGTTAAAACAGTTTAAAATATCCAATAAATTTCGTTCCACTTTATGATTGTGTCCCACTTGTTGTTGATTCTTCACAAAAAATTACAGTTTTATATATTTATGTTTGAAGCCTGAAATGTGGCAAAAGGTCGAAAAGTTCAAGGGGGGCGAATACTTTCGCAAGGCACTGTATTTATATTTTGCAGACTAATACACATTTGGTGCTCTAGCGCAGTAATTTTCAACAAGGGATGTGTGCACCTCAGAGGGTACCTCTTATGATATAAACATATATATGTTGACATTATGATTTTGTCAAACAAATTAAAACGTAAACTTCCAGTAAAAGAAGAGCTATAATAAGCTGACAGCAGGACATGCCTCCACCAACATGAAAAAAGAAAATTGTTGGACCAACTTAAAAAGAAAATGACTTCAATTTGTAACACGCAAATTAATACTTTTTTTTCAAATCAATTTATCAAGTTGATTAACACAAATGTTTCAAGTCGGATGTCTTCAATAATCTAAGTACTTTCAGATCAAAAGTGTTCATTAATGAAACTTAAATATATATGGAAGTTCACTTAAAGTTTTATTTCATTCTAACTCAAATATTTGCTTCAAACTTAAGTAAAATACTGCTTTAACTGCTTCAACTTGATTGATTTAATACAATGTTTCAACTGACTCATGCATGAGTCAGCATTTATTTCAATTAAATAATTAGTTTTCATCAACATCTGATACAAACATTTTCATAGCTTTTATGTAAATCACTTAATACATACTTTTTCAATAGTGCTAGTAAAGTTCTGACTATTATTTGATTACCAATGCTTTATGCAGACGATGTTGAGTGGATTTTTTTTGGCACATGCAACGTGTCTATATGATGGAGAAGGAGAAGGATGATGAGAAACCGTGTGAGGGATGACATCTGCCATGTGAGCTCATGAGTTCAATTTGAACATGTGATGTTGTGGTGAAACCCTGTGAGAGTCAGTTGAGTAACTGAAAATCTGTTTTATTTCCTTAGCGTAAATGTAACATAATTCCACTGCCATCTTCTCCAGGGCACATGTGTTTATCATCATATTTTCAGATTTTTGTTTTTAAAGGTGATTTTTTTTTTTAAATCAAAGTCGCCCTCTCTTTCTGCAGGTTCATCGGGTCCATGTCATGTCACCTGGTGGGCAGACATGTTGACACATGTGGGGACTGTGACACCAAAGAGAACTGTCACAGTAGGATAAACTGTAATGGGATCTGTCCTACAGAGTAGTAGAGTAGAGAAGACTATAAATAATAATCAGAATAATGCTATAAAATTGAATAAAACATCCAAATTTGACCCGAAGACAACGTGAGATAAACACAAACAGTGAATATTGCCAGCAACAATAACTGCGGCCATCACATGTGCAAGCTAAACTTTAAATGCCTATTTTTAAAAGCCTATGAGCACATGCACAGCTGATTTCAGTTGATCTGGCTGATTAGCCCTCTGCTTAAGTTGAATTGGGCCAGAGCTTAGATGGGAACTTATTAGGTCACAACTCTTTTCTACCAATAAGAATGGTCTAATCAGCCAGGTTAACTCAAAACACTGTGCGGGTGTTCAGGGCCTTTAACCCTTGTGTTGTTTTCTGACGTTTTTGTCGCTCTTTTCGATGCTTTTGACTCTTTTTAAATGTTTTTTTGTCACTTTTTTCAATGCTTTTTTTAATTCATGGTCAATAAACCTAATTTAAATAACATTATACCTCATTTTTTAGTTTAAATAAAGCAGAAATTATGAATTATTATGTCTAATAGTTAAGATCCAAGGATGTTGAGTGAATCACAGACTGGTTTATGTCAAAGTTTAGTCTGGAGAGAGTTTTAAAACCATTTACATTTTTCTTATATGCTATAAAATTAAATAAAACACCCAAAATTAAAAGGAAGTAACATTGATTTTACCTGCGAAGAATGCTGTATGGCTTCCATATAGTTAATTTTGGGCAGTTTGGTTGAAAGAAACCCATATTTCTGAACGGGTCAAATTTTATCCAAGGACAACTCAAAGGTTAATGAATCTGTATGTCATATATATATATATATATATATATATATATATATATATATACTAAATCTGTCCATCAGAAGTGTGGACATGAGTCCAATAACTTGGACTCTGACAGATTTGAGTGGAGAATTTGTTGATTTTAGACACTAGACAAAATCAAAAGTTTGCAACTCCACACAATGACTCATAATCTCTTGACTTGAAATGCCTAGATTTCCTTTACAAGGCCAAGATAAACTGGTGTTATTATAACTCTTCATTTTCTCATTTCTCTTCATTGATGATTCTCACACACATTGTCATTTTGCTTTATAGAAGTTTATTTCAAAGTGATCAATGCCAAAACTGCAAACCTTTTAGTGTCTCTCCTACTGTTGCATTTTACTATTTTAAATTGATCAACAAAAGAAATATGTCAGGATTAGGAGACCTTTGGGAATCATTATATTTAACATAACGATGTATAATTATGCTTCAAATACGTTAACATTTCCAAAGAAAAGCTTTTCATGCAGTGTCTCACACACACACACACACACACACACACACACACACACACACACGGATGTAAACACAGGTAAGCTGAGTACTGTGAGAGGAGTCATTTTATAGCAGTACACAACACCTACACCATGACTTCTGACCCCAACCAGAGGAACTGGACACCTGGCTGTAAATATGTTTAAGGTGATACAGAGACAAGTATGAACACACAAACACATACAAGATGTAACGGCATCTCTTAGCAGTTTAAGCTGAAAAACATTTTGACCCCGAGTTTTTTTTGGTATCTGCATGCATGTGCGTGCGTGCGTGCGGGCCTGCGTGTGTGTGTGCAGAGGAAGCCGATCAGTCAATAGAGTTGAAGGTAAACGGTATTTAGTCTTTCCGAGCCCTGTAGTCATGACGCTTTTGATGTGAGGATGCAAATGTGTGTGTGTGTGTGTGTGTGTGTGTGTGTGTGTGTGTGTGTGTGTGTGTGTGTGTGTGTGTGTGTGTGTGTGTGTATACGCGTGCATGTGCGTGTGTTTGTCATTTGAAGACAACACCACCAATTTGGCTCCAGGTGTGCCCACTGATTTTGGGACAGACTCCAACTTCAAACGGACCTTCGTCCTCATCCTGTGAGGGATGAAAGGACGGACCAGGAAGACACAACACAGAGAGAGAGAGAGAGAGAGAGAGAGAGAGAGAGAGAGAGAGAGAGAGAGAGAGAGAGAGAGAGAGAGAGAGAGAGAGAGGTGGGACGGGGAGGAAAGGGGGTAGGATTGAAAGACACAAGAGGGGAAGGAAAGAGTAAAGGAAGTAAGGACTCAAGAAGGAAAGCAAGGGAGTAGGATAGAAGAAGAGACTGGTGGACATAAAGCAATGATAAGTTAATGAAAAAACGACTAGACAGAATAAATAATATGTAAAAAGAAGAAACACAAAGACAGAGGGTCAATGTGTAATTAAGGACTGAATAATCTCAACTCAAGGTCCCCCTATCTATGTTTTTCTGAGCTTTCAACCACAACTCATTGTTTTCATCAGTGAATGGAACTGACTAGGTGTCACTACGCAGCCCTGCCTCTTAAAAATTATGTTAGGGAAATAGATTTTGTCCCAAATTAAGATTATATTATAGATCATAACCCCCATCTCTGTTCAAAAATGGTCTTTGGTTTTGAACGTGAGCAGCCTCTTCCACATTTTTCTGGCCTGCATGGTTCTGTTTTATAAATCTAAATTATTTTTATTATCTAGGGATGTGCATTGCAAATTACAGTGGTGTGTGGCATAGGTATGTGCTACATACTTGTCCCTATACAAATAAACATAAATAAATAGCGCCGACGCATGTCCACAATGTGGTGTTACAGCAACAATTTTGCGAAAATCCAGATGTAACACTTGAATGAAAAACAAACAAATGTATGGTATGACTAACGTTTGAACATCAGATGTGGACAGACACAGTTTAAAAAGGCAGACCAGACGCAGAAGCACACCCCCACACAATCCTGAGCGATGTTGAGGTGAAACCTGCTCTGACTTTTGGGTGTGGAAGGTGCATTAGGTTGAGTTAATCCTCTAGAAGCACACACTACGATGTGGGTTTTTCCTCAGAATCTCAGCTCAGGTAGACTGCCTCCTTGTCATCCACCCACTTAAAATCCCTGCTGTTGCTATAAGATACTAAACAGCATCCATCCAAAAAACACAAACAAACCTCTGAGCAACTCATGCATTGCTGCTCATCGTCATCCAAGAGTTTTCTACAAATGCCTGTAATCCTTGAATCCTGAAGGATCAGAGGATCAGAATAATGGGGGAAATCCCACATTTGGATAAAAAACTAATAAGTCACCAAAAGACAAGACTTTATTTTCGGAGTTCACAGTGTTTCATGTTGTACAAGAACATGTTTATTACTCCCCAAACAGGAAAAACCTTGTCTGCCTCCTAGTTTGTACTGAAGGTCTGCACACCTTTGTCCAGTTTACACTCATATAAACTCATTGAGTACTTGCTTGCTGGCTGCATTCACAGTCTGAATAAAGTCACAAATCATCATCAAGTCCCAGTAGAATTTGTTGTCAGTCACTCCATATCCAGTGCTCATGGTTCCTTCAGTACTACAGCGTGCATGGGAAAGAAAAAAACAGGAGCTGAGGACAGTAAAGTAAAATACCGAAGGTAAGATTCTGATGGTAGACATTCTGTCTTTGTGTCTTGCAACGTCACAAAAACCTTAGCTGTGTTCGAAACTGTTCCCTCATTCATACACTCACTATTCCCTATGGGGTTAGGTTTGGGATAGAGTTAGGGATATGGTTATATATAGTGAATGAAATTAACCGCGGAGAATTTGAACACCACTACAAAATGAGAAACACACTATATAGTGCACTATTTCCACGACAGGGAACGGTTTGTTTTGAACACAGCTCTTTCCAACATTTAGACAACTTTTGAACATACACATGTTCCATCAAAACAAGATCCTTCCCGAGGCTATTTTGCAGCGGCACGGGCTGAATCTCATCAACCTTATTTGATAGCTCCTCGGCTCCTCGGTCGAACTGGAAGTTGTTCTGTCCCTCCTCGGTGAAGGCCCTTACTTCTGCCCTGAGCGAGCATCGAGGAGGGGATCATCAAGGAGCCATAGGCTGCAGCTGAAGGAGTTGCTAATTCCGCCCATACGGCTGACTTATTCACATAACGCTGCAGAGGAAAGGTCATCTCATCCCTCTAAAACACATTTCTTCAGTTCTTCTCTTCTCCCATGGTTTCCTCGCGTCTTAGTTCCTCCCACCGAGGATGCACGGGAGAGGGACTAAGACGCGAGAAAGTGACGAAAGTGAGGGGAGTTGAGGAGGCAATTTAAGCGACATGAGAGGGAGCCAGGTTGGCCCATAACAATTGTGATTGGTTTAAAGAAATGCCAGTAAACCAGCAGCATGGTCTCACAGAATTCCGTGAAATGATCACGAACTGTTAACACTTCTAAAATTTCCTCCGGGATGAATAAAGTATCTATCTATCTATCTATCTATCTATCTATCTATCTATCTATCTATCTATCTATCTATCTATCTATCTATCTATCAATCAATCTAACACCACATTATGTGGTGGTGGCACGAAATGTGTGAAAATTCCATGTGGGCACCACGGAAAACAACAATGTAAAGTCAATGAGAAGATGACGTAGCATTAAGAGCATTATGGTAGCGAGTAGTATGAAAGGCCGAAAATCCGCATAGGGATGCTGGTTGGGGTGGTGGATGGGTCAAACAACACAGGACTTTCACCCAGGAGACTGGGGATTGTGTCCCGCGTGTCACATTTCCTAAACCCAACCGTCGCTTCCTTCTTTTACTAAACCCAACCGTTTACTGTTTTCCGAAACCCAACCGTCCCGTTGTTGTCCCACGTGTCATGGAAACGTAAGCCCACCCGCAACCTTTTCCTTAACATAAGGGGCCGAATTTCATTTCACGGAATTCTCCCGTGGGCCCATCACGGAATTTTCTGCGAATCGTGTTCATTTCACGGAATTCTTTGAGATCAGGTTGAAATCAGAGCACGTTTTTCTCCCATCCCAGAATGCTGTGTGGACTAGCCAGACCCTCCTCGGCAGCGCTGTGGAGGAAGGTCTGGCAAAGCGAAACTAAGCTTGACATATTTAAAACCATTTCTAATGTCAAAACAACCACAGGAGGATGGGTGATACTCTTAATTGACTTGTGTGTCTTGTGTACTTGTTTAAAAATGGATTACTCTTAATAAAATTAATAAAAATTAATAAAATTGGCCCTCTCTAGCCCCCCCTCCACCACTTTTTTTGTTGATCACTAAAATTATTATTAATGAAATATTATATTGAAAGGTTTGATTAAAACTATAATTAGTAAGTTCTATGCCATATTTTCTTTAAACAATTGAACCTCTGTATTGTTATTTTTTTATCTTCTTTCTTTTGCTTTTTTTCTTTCACTATCTTCCCCACCCAATCACAATAATTCCTGAATTCAACCTAATTCTTCTTCTGTATTTGATACCACCATGCCCCCTGTGTTTCTCTTGTCATTGTTTGATGGTGTTATTTGTTAGCACATGTTCATTCTATCTTGTTCAATATCACCGATAAAAAAGGGACAAAAAAAAAAAGAAATAAAAATGGATTACTCTACTAGATTTTCAAAATGTTCACCTGCTGTGGCTGGGGTGACAACACCCATCACCTGAGCGTTTTGTTTTGGCAATGGAGCAAGCCTGCGGTCTCGTTGGGAAACATTAAGGCGAGTCAGACGAGTTTAAAAAAAAAACTGCCTCGCTGTCTCTCCTTTCCCTTTAAAAACCACCGTCTGTTACCGTCTATTACCAGCCTGAGCAACAATGAGGACTAATCGCAGGTAATGCCGCAGCGATTAGTTATGTACAGCGCCGCAGGATGAGTCACTCTCAGACAGACACAATCGAAAGCAAGAGGGATTTCAGCACTAATAACCTGCTCTCCAGCCTCCACGCACACTTGCTGACAAACACACACACACACACACACACACACACACACACACAGTAGCAAGAACAGACAGAGTATAACATACACGCTAACACACCCTAAGTAGGTGTGAGTGTTGCCGTCACAAACACGGGAGAGAAAAACAGACACACAGACAGCCTGAAAGACAGACAGGCAAAGGCAGGATGAATACACAAACATGCCACACACTGTGCAGAAGCCCATTTTGAACGTGATTAAAACAAAGGTCAAACGATTATAGCAGGTTATAGCAGGAAGGAGCAGAACATCACCCCGAAAAGTTCATCAGATCAGAGCAACCAATAAACTGTCTTCATCCACCAAAAAACTAAATTTAAATTTTCTAGCTCACCGTTACTCTCACTGGAAGCAATTATAAGTTCTTTAAGCAATATGTCTCATCCCGATTTAAAGGAATAACAGAGCACATCTGAAGAGTGCAAATTCATTTTGGGTCACAAAAATCAAAACAAACGTACATCTCTCTCCGCTTATGACCCACACACATACTCCCTGTCCATCAAGATCAGAGGCATCCTCTTCCCTCTAGCCTCTCTATTAATTATGTCTGTTTGGGACCGCAGCTGATGACTGAGCGGAGCATCAATTTCTCGGCACGCGACACTTCAAAAAAACACAGAGTTTGCAGCCATGTTGGCTCCCCGCCATCTTGACTGTAACAGCCTTTTTTTAATTTGATGTTCATGGCCACTTTCACTTGAAGGCCTTTTTAGCTGTTATGTTTTACACTGTAGTTTTAAGTATAATCTCTTTGTTTGAATGTGAAATGACTACGAGATGACTCTTAAACATTTTGTGTCTACATACAAAGCATGTACATGCAAATCAGGTATTTTAGATTATCTATGATTGTTGCCGTTTTATTGCTAATTGGGGGAAATGAAGGCAGAATACAGCATGTTATCAGATTTTTGAGGAAACCGGAGAAAATGTTCTGGTTGGAGCAGAGCTGGTAAGTAAAAGCATAACCAAAATTAAAGACAAACGCACACTTAATGAGAGAGAGAGATGGGGGGGTGGGGAGGGGAGAGAAAGGAGGTTGATGTTGCAGTCATAGATCATGTGCAACAATCACTTACAGTAGAGTGAAGCCCACACACTCAGAAAAAGCAGACACACGTGTCTGCACACGCACACACACACACACACACACACACACACACACACACAGAAACACACCCATCTACACACAGAAACGTACACGCACACACACACACACACACAAAAGAAGTCTGCACACATGCACAGAACACATATTTCAATTACACACACACACACACACACAGAGGCACATGCGTGGGTGCAACTTACTGGTTTTTAAAAGAGCTCTTCTGGGGAAAATAAAGCTTATTTACAAGAAATCTGAACAACCCAAAACCACAGCCAATCACTTCCACCAGATGTTTCAGTCAGCTGGTCATATACATTCAGCCTACAGTCTCAGATAAGAGTCTGATTTCAGGAAGAAGTCCTGTTTCACTTTCAAAATTACCTTCTAAGGTTCAAATAAAAGTTTGGATGTTTGAGAGCCCATAGAAACATACATTTTAAATTAATCAAGGCAATCAATGTTGTGTTTACTAGATTTACAGTACTATACTGTGAATTCATATATACAAAATGAATATGAAAATCAAAATGAAATCCAAATTAAATAAAACTAATGCACCTTCCTACAGAATGGGTGTGTTGGGAACCAAACATATGATTAACGCCAGCAGCAAGTCATCTTTTCCACTTAACATAACAAGTATCTACCAAACATTGATTCTGGACTATTACTAATCGATTTGTCATATTTTCTGAGTTGGAAAGTCTGCTTATTTATCATGAACATTCACCTAAAGAGCAATATGATGTGGAGAAATGTCCTAACTCCATGACCATCCTCTCTATAAACGAGAAATGTTGAAGTGTTTACTTTTTCCATTATTTTTTTGCTTTTTGCTGCTTTGAGTATAAATGAGCGATGCTACTTTTACAAGTGGTCTGTGAGTGTTCTATAAAATAATTGAAACTGTATTGAGAAGTATGTTTAATTGCTAACTTCTTAGATAACAATGGCACTGTTAAGTACATCATTGCATTTCAGTACACACTTGAAATGCTTTACAACAAAATAACCTAACATACAGAAAAATACAAGCATATTCAGTACTACAGTACCAGGATTCATTTATTTATTTATTTTATTTATTGCAAAATGAGACTTAAGTGCTAGCATTTGGTCTCATGGTGTTCTTTCTTAACTTTACAGTAAAAGCCTTGACGACCTTGCAACCATAAGGGCCTCAGTATGATGGGAAAGTTGATTTCCTAGATACAGAGGAACACAATTGTCCCATCTGAGGTAGTCTCGCATTTCCAGATCTCCACAGTTCTGTGTCAGCGCTGAAAAATGGTCTGGCTACACCACGTCTCTATTCTAGGATAGTAGAAAAACGCTCTGGCTTGTTTGTCTTTCTTTAAACCAATCACAACCGTCCTGGGTGGTGCTAAGCCCCAATAGCAGAGATAGCAAGAGTGGAGAGACATCCGGCGTATCTCTCACATGCTGGATGTCAGGCTTTATCCCAACAATGTAACATCCATTGAGCCAGACTACATCTTAGTGTAGGGTTTGCATGGTTTTAAGGTAGTATGAAGAGTTCCCTTCACTGCTCCATAGCCCACCACCAGAGACTTGAACTGGATGTGAGCTGCAACAGGGAGCTAGTGTAATCAATAGTGAAGCGTGCAGGAACACTTGGAGAGGTTGAGCACCAGATGGGCAGCAACATGCTGGATTCGGCAGAGGTCTGGTGGCAGACACACAGGCTCTCGCAAGGAGGGAGTTTAGTAGTCCGTGTCAGAGATAACAAGGGGGGGGGCAAATACTCCTGAGGTTGCATAGAATGTAGTCTGAATCGATGACGGTCTGTTATGTAATGTGTATGTGTATGTGTTGTGTGTTAGTGTGGACCCCAGGAAGAGTATCTGACTGCTATGCATCAGCTAATGGGGATACTTTTAATAAACAATAAACAATAGACAACGCTTAATTTACGGGATTGTTCCAGTGCCTCCAGAAGTCCCTCATTTTCGGCTAGATGCCCGTTACCTACTTTCTTTGTGTTGTAATTCTAAACGCCGGTGGATTTATGAAGACTATGGTCCTGCTCCTCAGATCTCTGCAGGGTAAATCCAGACAGCTAGCTAGACTATCTGTCCAATCTGAGTTTTCTGTTGCACGACTAAAAACTACTTTTGAACATACACATGTTCCACCAAAACAAGTTCCTTCCCGAGGCTATTTTGCAGAGGCACCGTTGCTCCGTCCAGGGCTTAGCGCCGCGTAAGACATTTGTGATTGGTTTAAATAAATGCCAATAAACCAGAGCACGTTTTTCTCTCCTCTCTCTGCCAGGCTGAGGTGGGTGTGGCTTACCTGCGTCAGAGTTTACAAAAGCGGAAGCAAAGGAACGACTGAAAGCCATGTGCTTTTGGATTGATGTACCGAATCCTTTTTTCCCCCATCAAGTTGTGTTTATGTTAATGGCCCAGTCCTAAATGTAGTTAGTTTCTGTAGTTTCATATGCACAAGTTACCAAACTCTGGAAGCCCTAGACATGTACCGATAATATCACGTTTTCCTAGACACCTTGAGATATCTGCCAGGTAAGCAGTGCAGATCATTGCATCTGTCTTGAGTGTCAGATTGAGGGAATGACATGAATAACTGGGTGTCATCAGCATGGCAGTTGTAGGAGAAGCCATGCAAACTTTTAAGGTTGTCAACGTACGTAGGAGGACGGAGCCAGGCTACCTCGTACCATTTCCAGCAAACACAAGCCAACATTTCCCAGTTCATATCTACTGTCGACTTGCATGAATATTTCACTGGCCATGTGTGTCACCTGACTTGTGATAGCAGTGTGAGTCAACCAGTCAGGCAGATGCACATGTGGAAGTAACTGACCTGGATCCATGAAGGGACTTTCCACCTCCTCTCTTCCTCCCTCACTTCTTCCTCCTTCTCCCTCTAAAAAAAAGATTCTGCTTTTTTTTCTGTCAGACAAGGAAGAGTGAGAGGAAAGTTCGGAGAAGTACTTGGTGTTGAGAGATGTTTTTTTCCAGTTGGTCAATGTTGATTTTTTTCTGTTTGGAAACAATCAATCATTCAAAATGGGAGCAAAATGTTTATCAAACATATTCCACCATATGTCTGTTTTTGTAACTAATTTGTAAAGTTCCCTACTTTTCCTTGAGTTCCTTAGAAATCAACGGATTTTCTTATACTTACCCATGAGTCTGTAAGCTATAATTATCATTTACCAGCTATCTTTATCTTTCTGTTTTTGTCAGCACTTCCTCTTTTTTTTCCCTGGCTACATCTCATATTTACTGCATTGCACAAGGGTCCACATGGGAGAGGGTTCCAGGTATTTCCAGCCAGAATCTCAAACCAGCATCCTTCAAGGTCCAGCCATACCACAGATACATTCTTAGCTAGGAGTAACAAAAAAACACACTGGGTTGTTTGTATTTCTTTCAACCAATCACGCCGAAAGAAAACGGACAAAGCCTAACGTTATCCTGAAAATATACTTCTGTTGATCCAGACTAGGATAACCCTGACTATCATTTGCACAATAAACATAAAGCCTGTGTTTTGCTGGATCATCATGATGCATCTAAACACCACCTAGATTACCTTGTGTGATTCGGCTATTCTATTCATTGCCTATGATTGTTGCCCTCCTTGTTTTAATATGGCGTAGAATGTGCATCCTGACAAGACTGGGACCCAGGAAAGGGATGTCCATGTCTGAAAATTTCTACTGAAGAGGACCGATCTTTCAAGACATTCTCACTCCCAACGCGTCAAAAAGCAACTCTTTATCAGCTGCCTTTGGCATTTGTTACGAACGCCCTAACATCTAGCTCTTTGGCGTCACTTTTTGACGCTCTGGGTCGGGATGTATGTTTAACTGACATGCGGCACAGGAACGGGACAGTTAGATTTAGGAAAAGATTGTGAGTGGGGTAACAAAATGTACATTTCAGTGACACGTGGGACAAACGTTCTGTGTTTTTGACCCATCCCCCACCCCAACCTAACTCGTTACGCAGATTTTTGGTCTTTCATACCACTCGCTACCGTTGTCTCTAATAATTTTATGTTATTTTACAGGCTGCTATGCCCGTTGTGTTCCATACAGACACTAAAGGGTGATTTTTGCGGCAGTATCTGACACTGAAAGCCACTGACCAAGCATCAGTATTTGACGGGTAGACCGCAAATAAAAAAAACAACATCTCAACCAATTGTTTGGTGCCTAACCCTAACTGTAACCTCCGCTGTCACGACCGTACCCGCATCACAGTCACCTTTTGGCGGCTAAACGGTGAGCGATCGCTGTAATTTCACAAGATATCATACTCATGTTATGAATAAGTTTATAATACAAACCCGTTGACTAGAATGCGTTGCATACATGTACATATCTAATGCGTCTTGCTTCAACAGCAACTAAAACACCTTTAGACTGTCCAGTGAGCAGATGAAGTGACAAAATCCATCCTGCAAACTGGTAAAAAAAAAAGCTTTAATGATGTTAACAATGTCAGAGAGAGAGAGAGAGAGAGAGAGAAATGAGTGGAGCATTTAAGCTGAGTGGAGGAGGCAGCGGTGAAGTGGAGGAAACCGCACACACACACAATGCTAACGCTGATGTGGTGAGCACAAAACTCTGTCATCTACCCACATACAACCGTATATACACATACATACAGTAATGAACATCAGTGCAGACAGAAACCGTAGTCCTGTATATTCACTTTACATACTTTAGTCTTACACAGCCGACAGGGACAGTTCACCCACACATGAACACACACACATAGAGTGTGAATAGGTGAAATAATGACATGCAAACATATCATCACACACACTTAAGAAATGCAACAACAGAAACAAATCTCCATTTAACCAAGATTTTTTTTATTTTTTTTATTATTGAGATCTAAAAAAATGTTCAAAGAAAAATTGTACCATCTTTGCAAAGTCATCCGTCCGTATTACTTATTACTCACTCTGGAAGTTGGAGGAGTATGGGGCACGGCTAAAACAAGAAGTGTCCCTTTAACGCCTGTTATTGTATAATGTGAGAGACACATGAGGATAAATGAGATCCTGCACTCGTCTCGTCCTCCTTCCTGAAGTTCTGTCTCGTCTCTGAAGTGCAGCTCTTGTCCAGAACGAGCGGAGAATGAAAACAGGCCTCTTGGACAGACAGACCTCCATTGTTTCTGAACATGTTTGAAATAAAGGACAACGGCACAGAGGTTCTTTTCCTCCTGGGACCAACAGCACATGGAAACAAAGTAACAGCAAAGTCTGCCTATCCAACCTGACAGCCTGTCTGTCTGTCAGCTGCTTTCTGTTGTCTCTTTGTCCCTTATATTCTGTTCCCTGCATCTTTTTTTTCCCTACATATTTTTTCTTTTATTATTTATTAAATTAGTGTTTTTACATTCCATTCAAGAACCACTTGTACGGACAGATTTGTTCTAGCTCTCTGTGTTAAGCCCCTGACACACCAACCCGTGTGTCAGGGGCCGACCGTCGGCAGAAAAGGCAGTCGGACTGATCAGTCGGCTCCCCGAGGTCCAAAAAGTGCCTCGGAACACACCGTGCGGGAGACGTGATACATCTCCATAACAGCAGGCGCCGCTAATCTGTATTGTCGCCCAAAAAATGAAAACCAGCAGCTGATTGGATGAACTCATCACGTGGGTCTGGCTGCTTCAACCGGACACAATGGCGGCTTCGTTCGGAATACAATCTTATATTTTACAAAGATAGTTCACCGAAACGAGTTTCTGAAAACATTTTAAGCGAGAAATAGGCCATGCAGTTGCTGAATCTGTCTTCATTTCAGATCAACAAAGGTCAGTTTAAAAGATTTGTCAGATTTTGAGAGGCTTAGTCACGCGGATGAGCTTGTCATTTCCGGGTTAGCACTCCACCAATCAGATTGGTCATAGAGTCCGACCGCCCGCCCTCCGACCCAGCAAGTCAGGTCGGCAAAATGAAGGTCGACAGCTCCTCCAACGGACGACGGCATGGAACACACGGAACAGACTCGAGTCACTGACCTTGACCTTTAAGTGATTAAAGAGAACTCGCAAATTTTCTCTTGGGCACTTACAAAATTAGCAAGTAGTCGAAACCTGCTGTCCGGGTATGATTGGTCACTTTCAACGCAATCTCACACACAGACTTCCTTAGTCTACTTTGATTCTTTCCTTCTTTCTATATTTTGTTTCATGCTCACTGCTGCCTTCACATGTTGTTGAATTGGTGCGTGAAGACTAATCTACGCATGTAAAAAAAAAAAAAAAAAGACAATTTGCTCGTGAGCATCGTTTATTGTGCTTAGGAAAGATGACATAAACCTGATGCCATATAATTTCCTTTCAAACTATTCTAACTTTATCTACGTTGCGGCAAGCAGGGTGCGATTTGCTGTGGGAGGGTGCGTGGGATTTCCCCCTTTCTGGTCTACACATCCTTGCCTCAGCTGAATTATTTGTTATCTCAGGTGGGGACAAAATGTACCCCCTCCTCATAGAAATCAATGCTACTTCAACAGTAGACCATATATTGTATACCTAAAATAGAGGTATTTTAAACTAAGTAAAGCGCTGTAACGTAAACACTAGTGTCATAGAACGATAAATCCGAGCCGCTAGAGAGCTCCGCGACGCCGGCTACAGAGCTCCATCAGCGCTCCGTCGTATCAGCGGCAGTTGGTAGATGTGTTTAGCCGCCAACAGGGGATTGCAAGCCGGCTACAGGCACCACCAGATGACGATCCTTTCAGGGGCTGTGGTAGTTTAAAAACACTAGATCAAAAACCTATAAGCTATCACCACTGCCATATCACTACTAAATACAACTTATTTAATTTTGACAGTTTTTACATTATCTAGATGCTTGCCTCATTTTCAAAATATTACATGGGCTTGCACCTCCACCACTGGGTGACTTTATACAACAGAAGAACAGCAGTGGCAGGGCAACTAGGGCAGCCACCAGGGGGGACTGTGTTGTACAGTCTAGATGTAGTAAGTTTGGCCAAACAGTCTTCTCAGTACGGGCCTCAAATTATTGGAACTGCTTTCCTATTGAACTCAGAGAAAGCACCAGCTATCTATCATCTAAAACCACACTCAAGAAATCAAAACAATCAAAACTGCAATCATCAATAGCTGGTTTACCTCATCCCTTCTTTGTATTGTACTTATTTTTATTTATTTTATTTGTTATTTTTTTTGTTCCTCTCTCTTTTCTCTTCTTCTTTTTTAATTTGCTTTCTATCTTGCTTGCATTCTTTTTTATTAATGTAATATGATGATGTGTTGACCAGCCAAGGGACTACAGATGAAAATTAGCTTTTTTGTCAACTCTGGCACATTTGCATTTTGAGTGTTAACAAAAAATGTCAGTTGATGTGCATTGTCCCTTTTAAATAAACAAATAAATAGTTGAGTTTAGCCAGAAAAAGTGAGCATCATACGGCGATGGAATCAAAAGGACTTGTTAAGTTTAGAAAAAGAGTGTTTTGGATTAAAACACTCCAGAGGAACGAGCAAGCATTTCTTGGGTGAAAGTAGGGTTAGGTTAGGGTTAGGGTTAGGTTAGGGTTAAGGTTAGGTTAGGGTTAAGGTTAGGTTTGGGTTAGGGCCTATTGTGGGTTAAGGGTTAGGGTAAGTGAACTCCGCTCCGAGTGGCACTATATCCAGGGTATTGAAAGGGGGATATAATTCTTATACTTATAACGACCCCTCTTCTGCTTTTTTCACAAATCACACCCTGGTGGTAATATTTTGCCTCCAAATGTGTCATGTTCTTCTTTCTGCTACTACTTCTGGCATTTGTTTTGTAGCATTCGTTGGCAGTTTTATTTAATTTTTTTTGGTGGGGGGGGGGGGGGTCAATTAAGATAACACACAAATTTCACAAACATCCTCATGTATTCATCAAGTTGGGGGGAAAAAAGCAATTTACACCAGGTTTGTGCAGTTTAGAGAGTTTGCTGAAACCGAAAAAGATAAGAGAGGTTCAGTACAAGAACAGGAAATGATTCTTGCATGAGATCCCTAACATGAGAAAAGGTATTACTTTCACAGTAACTTTGAGCCAGTTGTCGATTGTCCACTGACAAACAATGCAGTTTATACAAAAATCTAGTTTTCATCAAATGTGTTTATTATTATTGTTATAGTGAAAAAAGGAAGCTTTCTATTCTTTTTTTAGTTTTCATTGCTTCATTTTGATTCCTATAATCAAAATATATTCCTATAACTATCTTCTCCTTTATTTTTAATATTTTTCTCTCTTTCCTTCCTAATTTTATTTAGTCTCAAGCTTTCTGTCTGTCTGTCTGTCATATATTTTAACATCTGTCTGTCTGTCTTACATCTTAATGTCTGTCTGTCTGTCTGTCTGTCTTATATCTTAATGTCTGTCTGTCTGTCTTTATGTCTGTATCTCTGTCTGTCTCCATGTCTCTGGGTGGTCTGCGGTCCAGCAGCCTCCTCTTCTCCCTCCGGTGGTGGCGTGAGGGTGTTTTTGGGAGGGGGGTAATGGGACGGGGGGGTATATGTTGGGTATTCGGGGGCAGTTACTTCCTTACCCGCTCTCCTCCCACCCCTATTTACCCTTCACTTCCTCCCCTCCTGATTGTTCCTGGCCCATAAAGAACAGAACGTGCCCACACACCAGCGCTGGTGCTCAAATGCCCCCCACCAATCCCCAACTCCTCCACAAAATAAAAAGTTTAGGGGTTAACCACTGAAACCCAATGACTGCTAACACCCGTGCCTCCCCACCAACACACACACACACACACACACACACACACACACACACACACACATATACATACACACAGTGCCACCCCTGCTCAGCTTTGTGTATGTAAACAGTGGTTGCTCACGGGCGGAATGACAGACAACAAGGCGTGCAAACACACATAATACAGTACAGTCACATTCACCCACATTGATGCACACACACATACACACACAGAAATATTTACACACACACAGACAGACATATACATGCCACACGCGGAGACTGTCCTCAACACCGCCATCAAAGAGCTGCACGTCGCTTCCTCTCCTCCATGTCTCCCTTTTCTCCGGTCTGGTAGCCATTTTACCATCAATGGCCTGGTTGTGTTTAAGGGGGATTTTTCCCCTCAGATCTGGCAACCACAACAGATAAGGAGGCCTGCAGAGGCCGTAATAGGAGAAAGCAGCGAGTGATTGGCATGTGGTGTGCGCAATACTGTCTTTTAGTGTGTCTTCTAGAATGCAGATTACTAAACAGACACAAACATGTGCGAGGTGTTAAATCACTCTCACATGGTTGTCTTCTGTTAGCCTGTTGTTCAAACTAATCCAAAAGGAACAGTGATGACACAGAACTTCAGCCGTGCACATACTGTATATAGTATTTTTAAGTAAGTATAAGTTTTGACTTTCCAAATGCAAATCTTTACATGGCATCTTTACTGAAATTCATGTTCAAATATGGTTTATTTGCACGGCTGCAAACATAAATACATGACACACAATTTTATAAGTGAAAAGGAGAGCATTAAACAAATATACTTTAATCAATAAAAGAAAAAAAGTCAAATGTAAAAGATGGGAGGGCAGCAGAGACTAAAGCTTTGTATCACAGTCACGCACCCCCCTAACCCGCAAGCAATTTCGGGTTAAAAGTATATTTATATAAATTCACGGATAAAATACAAATTAACTAACTGCGGGCGGGCAGTGCGTGAGAACAAAAATATGTTGTTTTTTCTGGAGAAATTGCAAATGAAAACAATTTGAATAATATTTTTTTATTTTCAATGATTGCAAAACTGGACCTGTGCAGGGCTCTTCTTTAAATTATTCTGTTATATTCTTTTTTACTTTTGCAAAGAGAGCTGCCGACAAAAACAGATGTCACATTATGTCTTGAAAGTGTTTTTGATCAACTTATACAGAATTAGTAGCCTGACGTCGTCATACTCAGATTCTAGTCAGAATATGAGTCTGATAGTGCTCCATTGGGCTGTGATTATGGGTCGTATTTCAACCGAACCAGGAAAGAAAATGCCTCTGCACTCAATCGGATAGACCTACAACCAATCAGAGCAACGCAGTATGTGACGTATGTTGAGCGAATTCAAAATTAAACTTTTGCCGAACCCCGTAGGAAGGACGGCAAAAACATCTTTCCGATCGACAAATGCCTTGATCGTGGTTCTCTGTTCCTCTTTTAAAATGAATGCACTGTCGATATCTTCTATAACAGACGCGATGGCGGAATCACATCTCAATTCTCCAGCGGCAGCCATCTTTGTTTTAAACAAATTCAACCCAAGCACTCTTTGGTGACGTGGTTGATTACGTTACTGTGGATCATCTGTCCATCATCGTATAAAGCCCGCCCTGACAATTTGATTGGTCCAAACAGCTCTGGTTCGAGCATAGTTGCTCCACAACGGATCAAGTCCAGACCCAAACTTCCCAACCTCAAATGTTGTGGGCGGGGCTAAATTCAGCTGGCATCCAGGCTACAGAATTAGCTCCATAAGAGTATACGTTACATAAAAGGAGCTCCTAATTTGTACTGTTACAGAACATAATTGGATTCACAAGTCATTTGTTGCATTGTTATTATAAAATCATTGATTATGTTTGAATGAATTATAACTGTATTCACATAGGATGGCAAAACTGACCACGTAGGATTATTCTAGTGTAATGTAGTTGAGTAAAACACATTTTCTTAGATAGTCTTATTTGTGCTGCTTTCATTGGGACCTAATGATGATGCCTGGATAGGCTAAATTGACTGTCGGTCTGTTTCAGAGCCTCTGATTCAGAGCAAGAAACACATGGCTTTAAGTTATTCTGTTTGCTGCCAGTCTTAGATGGTTTTGGTGCCACCCTTTGTTCAAAGTGTTGAGGTGCTCTGTAAATAAAATTGATTGGACTGCATTTTATCTGCAAAAGAGGTGTGCACCAAATTTGAACCGGTAGGAAAACGACAGAGTCCGAGCTTTGTTGTCAGTTTCATTACGTCAGTGGTTAAGCAATGAGAACACTGATTAACACCGAAAATGATTCATGATGACCAAGCATACGCCTGTAATCTGTGGTGATTATTTCCCAATTCCCCCACCCCTCCCCCCCCCTCCCCCCCCCCCCCCCTCCCCCCACACACACACACACTAAGACGCACAGAGCAGCTGCAGAAAAATTCTTAATTTGCTTCTAACGGATAAACCAACATGTATTTCTATGAAGCATATTACAGGATGACTCATTACACTCCCCAAGGAGGATTAGCATGCATTTAGCATTTAGCTTAATCAGCAATTAGCAAAGCATCAGATAACCCAACAACTCATCACCCAGGGATTAGCATGAATGTAGCATTTAGCTTGATTAGCAATTAGCAGACAATCAGCTGTATCAATGACTCATCACCCAGCAATTAGCATACATTTAACATTTAGCCCAGTTAGCAAAATTAGCAAAGCATTACATCACACCAAATGAACACCATTTGAAATCATACAATATTTAAAGGTTAAATATGACATTTCTTGTCAGATATTAGATATTAGTTAGCCACTGTTAGCTATTGTTATTGTTCTTAGAGAGCTCAAACTCCTTTGACGTCTACGGTTAACAGTTTTCTATAGAAACAGCAAAAAATATACATGACAGGGAATACAGGCTAACAATAACAACGACTAATCGAAGCAGAAATGCTAGACAGCACTAACCATTGCAGACACTTAGTCACTAAAATCTTCTTTAAAACACTTCTTGTTTTTTGCGGTTTGGAAAGGGTGGACAGTGTGAGAGACAGAAAAAAAGGCAAAAATACAACTCTTTTTTTTCAGTTTGTCCGCATGTGAATGACGTCACCTAAAGGAGTTCCTTCTTCTTCTCACGCGAAAGCAGACAGCCGAACCACTTCCTGTGAGCGCTGAGCAGGAAAGAGTGAAGGACCCAACGGTGTTTGTGTAAGTGGGCTCCGTGTGTGTCAACGCTGGAACCCAACTTGTGTTGTCTTTCACACGTCCCTGCCATGTCTTCACTCACTTTCGACATCACTGTTAGTCAACCTGCAGCCACACGCAGCTGCAATCCAACACTTTTCACTTTTGCATAATGTCGATCACCTCCCTTCAGTGCAAAATCACTGTGGGCCATCGTCCGCTTCTTATGAACAACCAACTAACAGTTGTTACAGAACCTTTCCTAGTAGGCAGGATTTAAGGTTAGAAACCTTTGTGCTAAGACACCACAGTGCAAAATCAAGACTGTAACCCAGCTCATATAATTAGGTAAAAAAAAATATCGGATTGTGCTTTTTTCCCCAGTTGCTTTTTCATATTTGCAAATGGTTCTTTACTTTTAATGGTGTTACAAGCTGTCCTTCAGCTTGCATGTTCTCAAACAAGCATTGTCTAAATGGCTATTGTGAATGACTTTAGTTTAGTTTTAGAAACCACCGTTTCCTGTCACAGTGTTACCGCTATTTGCTGAAACTGATACGAATTCCACTGAGAGGCGCTCAGTGGAATTCGTATCAGTTTCAGTTCTTCCATCCTTCGTCACGCCATACGACACCATGAGCGTCTCAGAAGCGGAGCATCTTGCTGACCGACTCACAATCACGTATTTATTAACCCTTGTGTTGTCTTCCTGTCGACCATTAACTTGTTGTGCATTTGAAAAAAAATGTCCCTCCGGGTCTTCAATTTTGACCTGTAAGGATTTTTTTCCTTCGAAAGCTATAAAATGTAATAAAACACCCAAAATTGAATAAAAGTCATCATTAATTTTACCTGCGAAGAACGTTATATGTACATCCATGCATCCATGTTAATCTTAGGCAATTTGGTTGAAAGAAACCCATATTTCTGATATAAAGAACGGGTCAAATTTGACACGAGGACAACACAAGGGTTAAGCTAGTATCTACATTCCACTCCAAGCACTCCTGCAATTACTGGAAACTCCACGCCTTCTCTTTTCTGACGTTGGTCCTTGTGAAAAGGATCTGTGATGTCTATTCTGTTTTTCCACTTTCAAGATGAATTTTAGTCATCCATGGTGTTGCAAAAAGACAAACAATTTTTTTTGGGGGGGGGGGGGGGTTGTTTTGGTAAATTGACTGGCTGTTTAATTCCTACCCAGCTGTCCGAACGCCCCACAGCTCGTGTGAAAATAGACCTGGCGCTTTTGGGACACGGCGCTTCGCTGGTGGTGGAATATCAAACATTGATTTGTATGGCCAGGATTACTCGCGTGGGTCGCAACGCCGTCCAGAATGCAGCGCAGACGCGCTCTGTGGAAAATAGGGGTGAGGGCGTTTTCACACTTGGTCTGGTTCAGCCCTCTAAAAGAACTCAGACCTATTAGTGGCAGCATTTGTGAACACTGCAAAGGGACTCTGACCCCTCTGGAACGAACCATAATCCTCGGGAGGTGGTCTGAGTATGGTTCGCTTCAAGTCCGCATTGCGGTTCTCTTCACCTGTGCATTGTGAACACAACACGTTTCAGGTTGGTTTTGCCCTTTGACAATGACCGAAAAGAAGGACTGAGGCCCCATCTTTTTATTCATAGACAAAAGGCAAAAAGGTTGGTCTACTTTTCGGTCTACTTGGAGGACAGAGTTTGGTTCTTTTTAAAGAGAACTATTATGCAAAAACACCCTTAGACTCTTTCATACAGTCTGAAAAAGACTGAGTTTAATTGGCTCATTAATATTGGAACAACAATAAAAGCAAATAATTTACTTGGTCAAATTAACTGTTCATTTTGTTGTGCTCTCAACCCCTAAGAGAGATCAAAGAGCATTCAATTTAATTTATCATTGCATGCAGTTTCCACAGCAATTAACTTTTAGATATGTGTGGACCCAAATTCACAGTGAACATCACTTAAAATCAATATGCTCCTTTTACAACATTTAGATGTTGTTAGGTGGAAATCATGAAACTGAAAATGTTGATTGGTAATTGGAATTGTGAATATTGCAGAATCGGGGGCTGCTTGCAGCTCACACTGCGAAGAAAACATCTAAAAAAAAACACCCACTCCTGTTGAAAAATGCCCGCATACACATTAAAACACTAATTTTCAAATGTTTTCAACACAGTGTTTGAATATTTGTTCACAGAATTGCGCACATGACTTTGGACGGCTTAAAGAACAGGCAAAAATGTATCTCGATATCCGAATCAACATTCAGAGATGCTGGTGTGTTACTTGTCTGTCATATGGATCTCATTGTGATAACCGTGTGGTTGACCAGAGCAATCACTTGTTCCTTTGACTGTTCACCAACCACACTGCCACGCACAGTGACTCTGATGAATGTACAGTTTGTATGTATATTCTTCTGTCTGTTTGATGCTCTGCGCTGACATTTTGTACTGGGTGTGGTGTCCTGATTGTCATCCTATTGCTTCTGCCACTCATGGCGTCCTCCTGCGCAGTTCCTGTCTGAGAAGTCTGAGAAGACTCAAGCCATGGGTCATTACATTTGGGCCCTTATTGTTTTTTTTTTAAGTAGAAACATATACAGGCACTCAAACACTTCAGTCAGACCAGAAAATGGGGAGGCCCGAAGTAATAACAAAACTGTGCTGCAGATCATGAATTAGAATTAGAATTTTAGTATTTGCACAATAAAATCAAGGTAACAGTAACACAAGAAAATAAAATTATATATATATATATATATATATATATATATATATATATATATATATATATATATATATATTTATTTATTTATATATAAAAAAGTGTGCAGGTGAGATTAAGAAAACCCCTGGGGGCTTATAGAAGGAAGAGAATATAATATATAATGAGCAATTTCAATTACAAGTCATAGTAAAATCTACAAATTGAACACAAGTAAGCACTGAATTAAAAAAAAATAAAGCATAAGGTTGGCTACATAAAACAACAAAGGCATGACATAAATTGCAAGAATTTAGATTAAATGATGATGTGTGGACTTACGTATGTATGTGTGTGTGAGTAGTTATGAGAGACAGGAAGGCCAAACAAAATCACATATGAATAGTTCAGATCAATACAGACAGTTACGATTGTTTCATCAGAGAGGTCCTAAGCCTCTTTTTTTTAAATAATTTTTGACATATCTATAATACCAGTAGCCCTTCTTTATTTCTTGGCCTGGGCTATTCTTTTTTTTTTCAATTTTGATTTTCCCTGCACAGACACAAGTTATGATGGAAATTAGGAAAATATAGCACATTCATTCATATGCCAAACTGTGGCTTTTAGTCCTGCCAATGGGTAAAAGCATGGTGCGGAATGCACGTGGGTCAAATGGAAAGCTCTACAATAAGTGGAACTATAAGATAGAAACAGAGATGATATTCCAGTGAAGGTAAAGCTGTTGTTAGAGCTTTGCTTGTTTTTGATAAAGACATCAATGCTTTGATTCAAATAGGTTTGATTTGATAAATGCAGAAACTGTGAATGAATGTAAAGGGTTGGATAAGTAAAACCAAACAGCTTGAACTCACTAACCCTGGTTAAATAAAGCTTAGAATAAGCCTAATATGACTGCTATTGTCAGTATTAATGATCTATGTCTATTTATTTCTCTTTCCCATTTTCTCTCTCTATCTCTCAATCTCTCTCTCACGCTTGTTCAGCACAAGAGAGCCAGCAGGAAGACGAAGTGAAAGTGTTGAAAGTGAATATTTTGCGCTCGTTCTGTCAGACACACAGGAAGCAGAAAGAGACAGTGGCCTGAACAGAGGAAGTCAGATCGCTGTGTGTGTGTGTGTGTGTTTGTGTGTGTGTGTGTGTGTGTGTGTGTGTGTGTGTGTGTGTGGTCTGAGTGCTGACTGAGCCCTTTGATTATGAGCGAGCCACTTTGCAGGCTGTGGCTGCTAAACCTGATTAAAAACAGCTCAGTGTGGTGCCTTATGGGCAGAGAGTCTCTTAACTGAGATTCAATAGACTTATAACCCGTTTAACACTACAACATCACATTATGTAATATAAATAAAAATATGGCTGTGGGTTTGGAAGATAACACGAAGACACACAACATGAGTCATACTCTTCTCAGTAACGTAAAGTCACTATGAATTTGCACTTTCCAATAATTTGATGCACTTTCTGTTGAAATAGGATGTTAGAGAAAGACATGAGGGGGGGAACAGCATGGATTTCAGTGGGTTGACTGGAAATTGTGTTCCAAAAAACAATCCAAATCACATTTGAGAACCACATTTGAATTTCGCTCAAACAAAAAAAGATTTCTACACTTGTGTTTTACAGATGAAAGTCACACAAATATTCTAAAATGTACAAGTGGTTATTGGATGCAGATTTTGTAAGCTGATGTTTGCTTTTATTCCATGATACTTCGGATTTGTTGAATTCAAAACAGTTTTGAGTCTGCTTTTGCAGCATTGTCACAGAAACAGATACTGTGCAGTGCATGCTCGGTTTGATGTTTGAGGCTCTGCTGTCCACCTGTTGAAGCCCAAGATGTTTGGGGGAATAAACATGGTAGAAAATAAATGTAATATAATATATCATTTTATATTTTTTTTAAGACTTATTTTTTCCTCTGCATGGCCCCTTTTTGTTCTTTGTTTGCTCTTAAAATGTAACATTTATAGCTCTGCTGTAGGACTGATAGAGTGCTAACTGTCATTCATAAAAAAATGTCCTAGATACTAAAGGCAAAAACATATTTTTCACTTTTGGGGATTTGGGCTATTTTGCTTCCATAATGTGTTTTTTTTCTCCCCATACTAGCTGAAAAAAACATCCAGAATACACATTAAGGTGTTTATTTTACTGCACTTTATCTATTTGTGTCTCCTAAGGAATTCTAAGTAATGAAAAACAAACTCTCGGCGTGTTCACATGATCGGCGCGTCCCCTCCTCCACGCAGTTGCAAGTAGCCAAGGAGGACATGGAGGATAAAAAGTCGCAAAAGTCGCCGGACACCACAATCTTCTGAACATAGCGATACTGAGAAATACAGAGAGAGTTGTGTGGATCTGATAGTCTTAATTAGCTTTGTAGCAACCCATTTGGCAAAGGCTTGAATGGAATGAACGTTCATTAATATCAAAAAGTTAAACACTAAAGCCTTAAAGCTATAGTGTGTAGTTTACCCATGAGGAATTTTAAGTAATGACAACAATGTTGGAGCGTCCACATGATACAAGCCTTCCGTGATCGTGCACCGGTCACAACAGTTAGGTGTAGCAGTCGTTATGGTTAAGTTTAGCCGAGAAAAGCAGGCAAACAGTAATAAATACCTGGAATTACAATGCATTACTTGTCATAGCTCTGGGGAGCTTATTCCCTGGAGTCCTTATGTTTTCTCGCCTCAAATGTTTCCTTAGATTAGTGTGGCACCTAAATCATGGTTGCAGCTGCTGCCTTGGTCCTGCTCCGCACCCTGCTACGCCCTGCAGTGCCCCACTATGCCATGAACTACTACAACTACGTTTTCTAGTCATAATTCCATTATCTTTATTGTGATTACAATTGCCACTGTTCATCGAACCCCCAACCGACACCGTCAGACAACTGCCCACCAAGAGCCTGGGTCTTTGTAAATTATAGAGTGTGGTCTAGACCTGCTCTATCTGTAAAGTGTATTGAGATAACTCTTGTTATGATTTGATACTAAAAATTTAATTTAATTTAATTGAATAGCTATATGTACAAATAGTTAATGAGAACAGCCTGATTGATAAAGGGTCTTGCATGCTGCACACATTGTAAAGCATTTGGGACAAACTTTTCGGGTTATATAAATAAACTTGAGCTGGCTTGAGAGCAAGATATAGCTGAAAGATTACACATCAAGGTAACAGAAGTTAAATGTATGTCACACATTAAAGTACTTAGCAACATGAATGATTATTATCAGTTGAAGGAGAACCTTCTCTATGTTGAACCCGCCAAACCATTATAACCACATGATCTCAAGAAGTTAAAAGATTACACATTTTGAAATGGTAAATACTAAAATAATTAGGCAAATATTAACATTCTAAGTCAAACCTTTTTTTCATGTCCTTCTGTGAGAATAAACCAAAATCACTTATTATTTCAGAGTGAAACTCAACATTTATCCTGGACAACATGGAGCCTTTATCTGACTGCACGCATAAGGAGCAACACTTTTTCAAATACTTCAAATCATTTCTGTTGCCTGTTGATAAAAAAAACAACATTTGTCTGCAGAAAAATGTAATGCAGGCAATGAGGTCAGTTCCACAGCTTTATTTTTTCACATGCAAGGCTTCAGCTATTTATATCCAGTTTAATAGCTTGACCATCACATGTGCATTTCAGGTTTTGCTCCGATAATCCCACTTCCTCTTCTGCCTCCGAATGTGCACCACTAAGACGTTAAGTATGTTTGAGGTGATGAATACTTAAGTCCTCAAGAAACGTCACAGTTTGTATTGGCTGCGTTCAGTTTTGGGTGGGAAAACCAAACATGCCACGCTTAAGAACAAAAAAATCTTATGTAAGAGTAGCTTTGTGTGTGTGTGTATGTGTGTGTGTGTGTGTGTGTGTGTGTGTGTGTGTGTGTGTGTGTGTGTGTGTGTGTGTGTGTGTGTGTGTGTGTGTGTGTGGAGCTGATTAGTCCAGTCAGACGGACTAATTGACTGTGGCAATAAGGGTCTAAAGCCTGTCTGACGAAAAGAGGTAACACGTGTTAGAATAGCTTTTTGTGTGTGTGTGTGTGTGTGTGTGTGTGTGTGTGTGTGTGTGTGTGTGTGTGTGTGTGTGTGTGTGTGTGTGTGTGTGTGTGTTGGGGGGGTGTGGGGTCCCATCTGTTGTGGTTGTATCCAGTGAAGCATGGAGGCGTACGTGTGAGAGGGCGTGTTGGTCGGAAACTAAAGCTCTTTTTCTCTCTTTCCTTTTATTTATAGTTCTTTCATTTGTTTTAAATTCAATATAGCATCATAAAAAAACATTAGGTTCAAATAAATCTCTATATAACATTTGGGTAGTTTTTCATCTGTATCTTAGCTCACCTAAATCCCCAAAAAACTGAAATTAGAAGAAAATTCTCGCTTACACAACATGGCCAAAAGTATCTCGACACCCTTGTGATTTTGTGTACATTTTGGTCTGTGGCTATTTGTAATGGTTCAGGCCTTAAATTAAATGAAGAGAAGTAAACTGCAAACTTGGAAGCAGCAGTTCAGGGGGTAGAATACAGTTAGAATAAAAAATCCCGCAATGCCTTGGCTTTGCTGTTGTAACGCTGATGATTACTACATGTCCAAATATGTCAGTAATAGTTAATGATTGAAATCATTTGATTTTCACTGCAGCTGTGACTCACAAAACAATTGATTGTATAATACTCTCAGATATTTTCCCATCATCCACTCAGCCTGGTGATGACACAGCAGTTCTGATTAAATAAACTGCAAATGTCGACATTTGTTTTTTTACTCGTACGTTTCTATGTGGACGAGTCTTAGTCAAGACCAACTGGTCAGTTTGTGACTAACGAATACAAACATACACACACATATATATATAAAAACATAGCTGTTAACTTCTGCCTTTTTGGTGGGTCAGACTGACTAATATATAAGACTGGAAAGAACTGAATGTACTGCTGACGTCCCTGTGCACACTTATTCATGCAGTAGACACACACACACACACACACACACACACACACACACACACACACACACAGACATATACGTATTTTTAGCCATCCAGATGCAATCACACATCAACAAATAAAATAATCCAAATATTCTACTGTCTTCATCACAGTACATGCAACCATACATACACTCACACACATATGGCAGTATACGTGGATGCAGATGCACACATACACACACACACACATGCTTTTACATGTGTTATGTGGAAGGTCTGTTGTCGGTTATTGAGAAACATCTGAAAGTTCTCTTACTCAATGTATGTTTTTGACATTTTGCGTACGTGGGTGTGTGTGGTCTTAAGCAGGGAACTGAAAGCCAAGCAGAAGGCTTTATCCCAAATATGGATGTAAACAGAGGCTCATTCAATACTTTTCTTAGTTGGTTTTAATAATTTTGCCTTGTGTTTTTTTTACAGGTTAATTAAACGTGTGTACTGACAAACCTTCAGTGGAAATCAAGGAAATTTTTAGGAAATCCGGTTACTGCAGAGAACCGACTGCAACCTGGTTTCCTAAGTTTATGTACATGCATTATGTGTTAAAATGTGAAAATTGTATTAAAATGTATTGAATGTCCACTTGTTGTCAATCTCGCTTTTTCATATACACACAAACACACACACACACACACACACACACACAGTTCTCTGTCATCATGTCATCTTTTAAGTCTGTTACCAGGACGATGCTCCCAATACTCTCTCTCTCTCTCTGGGTCACAGATAAAAGGCTTCAGTGTAACATGAGGAACTAAAGATTCACTCACACACACTCAGACTATAACCGTGTGTGTGTGTGTGTGTGTGTGTGTGTGTGTGTGTGTGTGTGTGTGTGTGTGTGTGTGTGTGTATGTGTGTGTGTGTGTGTGTGTGTGTGTGTGTATGTGTGTGTGTGTGTGTGTGTGTGTGTGTGTGTGTGTGTGTGTGTGTGTGTATGTGTGTGTGTGTTTGAGAAAGATATTTATTCATACAGAATGCACACATGTAGGTATTTGGTGCATTTTGGTGTTTGAATGTGAGCCAATCTTAAATGTGTGTGTGTGTGTGTGTGTGTGTGTGTGTGTGTGTGTGTGTGTGTGTGTGTGTGTGTGTGTGTGTGTGTGTGTGTGTGTGTTTTTTGTGTGTGTGGGTTTGTGTGCGTGTGTGCGTGCATGTGCAGCATGTGTGTGTGTGTGTGTGTGTGTGTGTGTGTGTGTGTGTGTGTGTGTGTGTGTGTGTGTGTGTGTGTGTGTGCGAGACTTCAAAGTATTGCATGCCTCAGTCTTCAATCAGCTCAATGTTGATTTCACATGAGATACAGGCCAGTGTTATCACAATGATACTCTTTAACGTGTGCGTGTGTGTTTGTGTGTGTGTGTGTGTGTGTGTGTGTGTGTGTGTGTGTGTGTGTGTGGTAAGTAAAGAAGAGAGAGTGGTAGAATGAGCATTGAATTGCAGTGAAAACATAACCAAAAAGAGAGCTTTTATTGAAAAAATATAGAAGCAAATATTAAAACAAACACAAAAGCTTTGTAGAGAGAGTGTGGTGCATTCAATGGCAGGTGGAACCACGGAAAATAGAGAGGCAATTTAAAGTTTGCCTCCTCTTCCCTGCATGGCACATGGTTTTACAAACAGTAATGAAATGATGCATTGTCAGTCACTGCCAAATGCTTTCAACAAACCCAGTGGCTTCCCACATGCATAACAACAAATTTAGTTTTTTACATTATACTTTTGTTCAGAAATGTATTTAGTTTAATTTCCATTTCTTATATGTTACGCTTAAGAAGTACTTTTATCATGTTGGTTGTTCTAACAAGTTTTAAGTTGTTTGTGGCATGAGTTATAAACTATTCTCCTCATCTTGCTCATGTAAGGATGTCATAGAAAAATCAAAAAAAGCACAGTAATAATGACACAGCACTTTGTTTCAAAAGAAGTGAAGGCCCCTGCATTTTGATGCACACATATCTTAACGCGGATGCCTGGTCCTGCAAATCACAAAAGCCATGCTCCCTGGGCTCAGCCATACGAAACGCCTCTGCAGTGTAAACTGAGCTGGAAGCAGAGTGAAATGAGAGCAGATGAGTGAATTAACGCAAACAGAAACAAGAGAAATCGGACATTAAATATTCCACGCTGACACCTTGAGCTGTGAAACTAAACGCCTTCGTCCTCCTTCACTAACCCTCCCCCGCTCTCTTTAATCCCCCTCTCTCTTACTTTAAGCCTCTCTCACTCTTTTTCTTCATCTGAAACTCTCTCCCAGGCCATATCACCTTAAAGGGGCGCTATGCAGTTTTGGCAATTTCTTCGCTGTTTTCTCGCTTTTTGCTCGCAGGTTTCTCTATAGAGCTCCCTCTAGAGCATCACTGTCGTAAAAACTCGTCTTCTCCCTCTGGTCATGTGCATTTGTTTTCAAAGAAGCCGGCGAACGCGCAGAGCCATGTCCACTGAGGTTTTTCTCAAAATATTACCCTTCTCTCCTGGGCACACTTACCCGCAGGCTGCAGAGTGTGTTTACGCCCGCTGGGCACTTGAAAGGCCCCAGAACGTTGGGTGGAAACCCAGCATAAGTCCAAACTAGTCCTAAGTGAACCAGGTCTTGTAAAGCTGCAGATTTGGTGACGTCCCAACAAAAACATGAAAAAAAGCTGAATTTGAGCATCTAGACTTGTTCTGTTCCGCATAGTCTAAATCCATGACGATTCATATGGAGGATTGGTCCAGAAGATCCGCCCTCATTTTTGGCCTGATGTCCTTCACTTTACGCTTTCTTTGGGTTCATTCTAAATGCCAGTCAATTTCTGAGGACTATGGTTAACTGCTCCTCAGATCTCTGCAGGGTAAATCCAGACAGCTAGCTAGACTATCTGTCCAGTTTTGTCTTGCACGACTAAAACAACCTTTGAACGAGCACAAGTTTCCACCAAAATAAGTCCCTTTCCGAGGCTATTTTTCTGAGCCACCGTTATTGCGTCAGGCGCTTAGCGATTGTGATTGCTTTAAAGAAATGCCAATAATTTTTGATAATAATAAATAATAATAATTTTGATAGACATGCATGTGGAAGATGTTATCCATGTGCTGCACACGGCTGAGATGATTTTGTGTATTATATATATATATATATATATATATATATATATATATATAATTTGATCCGTTAGGTCAATTAAAATTTGAAAAGTCTCAAAGAGCCATATGAGTAACTTACGTCATGCCATTCATGTGCATACAATAGCAAGATCATCAGTACATTTATCCTTCTGTCCAGTAGAGGCCCCTAGTAGAGTTTTAGCACAACTAAAGAGTGTTTTTCATCACGTTACTTTTAAGTTCATTGTTTGTCGTTGATTGTTTGTCATGTTTGTCATGTTTTAATAATCTGACAATGAATAGATTTTGCATCAATGGTATCTTATGTCTTCCCCTTTCAGTCCATTTCCTTAATTGGAATGGAATCAGCGAGCTTCTCCTGTTTCATCTCTTCGTCTTTTTCTATCTTTCCTCCTTCCCTCTCTCCTCTGTCTTTTCTTCTTCTTGTCATGGCAGCTGTCAGTGTCTCATCACTGTTACAGGACAATGCTTCTGGGCTCAGGTTGCTCTGCTCTGTGAGTGTGTGTGTTACTGTATTTGACACGCTAACATTCCTGAAAGTTTGGCCCTCCAAACTCTGCTTATTCAGGCCGCTGCTCCAGACCGTGTGGGGGATTAGAGGGGCCGCGTGCATGTGTGTGTGTGTGAGTCGATACATGTTAGACACACGCCTTATAACAACACAGACGGCAATGCCAATACAGGGACAAGACAGTGGTTATTTTAAAGTGAGGGTGTGTGTTTCTGCTCCTTAAGCCCTCCAGGCTACAGGAGACCCCAGGTGGAACAGTGAGATGAGGAGTTGTGTGTGTGTGTGTGTGTGTGTGTGTGTGTGTGTGTGTGTGTGTGTGTGTGTGTGTGTGTGTGCGTGTGTGTGTGTGTGTGTGTGTGTGTGTGTGTTTGTTTAAACAGTAGATTCTATACCTTTTCCATCTGTACAATGTGAAGAATGTCGCGCAGGCCAAGCTCTCCGTCAGATCCAAGCACAGTTGTCGGCTGCAGGGAGAAGAGAGAATGACGGACTAACTGTCCGATTTGCACTCCGGAGCTTCAAGGCCAGTGACTTACAGTTACATCTGGCCATCGCCAAGGCTGCACTCCAGTTTGAGTCAGCCAAGAAAGAAAGTAGGTTGTTGTCCCTTTTTTTTAATGCAAACAACATGACGGTATAAATGATTCTGCAGTGAAAATATGAGCACAACTTCAATTTGACTGTATTGTTTGTATCACAGAAGAACATTTGTGGAAAATAAAAGATGTGAAAAATGTCTTCAGGTTTAAGATGCATTTTATTTCAAGACTTAAAGACTATTAAACAATGAATGTGTTTTAATATATAAACTACAGAAGAGGATTAGGGCCATATCTAAAAAATGTATTTGAGTTCTGAGACTAATGCCGGAATTCTGACTTAAAACTCTGAATTCTGAGATTAAAATGAGACTAAACTCAGAACTCAAAAATATTTTTCACATTGGCCCTAATCCTCATCCATGATAAACAAGCTAAGTGGACATGGTATTGTCTCGCTATCTCATGGGAGAAGACTTTAAGATTGTTGAAACCTGAATTTTATATTTTCTTCATATTTTGCACATATTATCTTGGTTTTATATATGGTCTGTGTTATATCTATAAAGATATGTAACGATACGTTGAGTATGTGACAAATACAAGTTGAAAAATCTTTAAACCTGCAGTGTTCGAATGCTCAATGAATGATCACTATCACTGCCTGATACTGAATATTTTCTAAAGAAACAACAATATATCATATATAACTTACTATACGCACCGTGACAAAAAGAGAGCTGAGCCAGAAGGCAAAGCTCTCGATCTACCGGTCAATTTTGGTTCCTACCCTCACTTGTGGTCATGAAGTCTGGGTCATGACCGAAAGAACGAGATCCAGGGTACAAGCGGCCGAAATGGGTTTCCTCAGGAGGGTGGCCGGCGTCTCCCTTAGAGATAGGATGAGAAGCTCAGTCATCCGTGAGGAGCTCGGAGTAGAGCCGTTGTTCCTTTGCGTCAAAAGGAGCCAGTTGAGGTGGTTCGGGCATCTGGTAAGGATGCCCCCTGGGCGCCTCCCTAGGGAGGTGTTCCAGGCACGGCCAGCTGGGAGGAGGCCTCGGGGAAGACCCAGGACTAGGTGGAGGGATTATATCTCCAACCTGGCCTGGGAACGCCTCGGGATCCCCCAGTCGGAGCTGGTTAATGTGGCTCGGGAAAGGGAAGTTTGGAGTCCCCCTGCAACCCGACCCCGAATCAGCAGATGAAGATTGATGGATGGAACTTACTATTTAGTGAAAAATGTGAGGTTTCTTCACAACTTATCTGTCATACATCACAGAATATGAGGTTGAGGAGGCAGCAACTGGGAAGACTGGGTGGAATGGGAGAATGAAAGTTTAGAATTGATTTTAATTTAATCATACCTGTGGGCCCTGTGGAGAGCAGACATTCATATTTCTGAATGTTTTTTTCATGCCAAGGAAATGTTTAGTTGCACTGTCTTAATGAGGATGCTGTATTCATTGCACAGGAGAACGAATGGGCAGATTAAAGGAAGTATAAGAATGTACAATATGTATGTACAATCAAACACCGAAACAATGGCACCCAGGTATGGCTTGTTAGGAATCCATTGTTGGTTTTGGTCTCCTCATTGGGTGTGTGAATAATACAACATCCTTTAGAGCATGTGTCAAACTCAAGGCCTGCAGGCCAAACCTGGCCCCTCGCAGATTTTGATCCATATCAATTTAGGTTCACAAAGACATTTTTGGCCCGCCCAGTTGTGCGCCAAACCCAAAAAGATGGGACTCTGCAATTACGCGACACTCAAATCAGATTTTGGCAGATTTGCCGACTTTGAAACTCAGAAATTCCCACAGAACCGGTCAGTTTTTATATTCAGGCTGTGAAACAGGTTGTTGTGAGACTGCAGCATGGTAGCCTACTTATGAAAATGTAATAATTGTTTTGCTTGATATGCTAAACTCTATGATGGATCTGGAACTTTTTTTACTGACTTTGGTAGGGTTTTATGTCAACAAAAATTTGTCAAAAATGGGGTGGAAAAAAAGCAACAAAAATGTCAAAAGAAAGCGAAAATGCTACATATCTCAAAAAAAGAGACATGCAGTAATACAGTGAAAGATATTTGACATTTTCGATGAAATAAAAGCATGTCAATGAATTATTTTCCAGTGAAGTTAAGTTTGACCCTCCTGCTTCAGACTGGTCCTCAGTGGTGTAGTGTGCATCTCCAGCCTTAGATGGCGCTCTCGTCCACATCAACACAAACTCTGTGTGTTCAGTTTGACGACCTGCTGGGATCAGACTGTCACCTCTCTGTTATGGGACCCTCGATGTAACCTTCAGCCCACCCTGCCAGGTGACAGCAGTCTCCTTTTGTAACGACGTGTCGCTTTGGTCGTCTCATTAGTGTGTGTGTGTATGTGTGTGTGTGTGTGTGTGTGTGTGTGTGTGTGTGTGTGTGTGTGTGTGTGTGTGTGTGTGTGTGTGTGTGTGTGTGTGTGGCAGCTCTGATGGGACGTAGCAGAGTTTCACGTTTTCTTCCAGCAACTGCTGTGTCACTGTTTTTACAGTCAGGAATTCAGGGACACAAACTGGGGGGATAAACTGGTGACGAGTCGTTTTGTGGGTTTCCAGTCATTGGCTGCGCTGCTAACTTTTACCGCCAATACAAGATTTCCTCTGCTCACTTGCAGCTGCTGTGTCATTTATTTAAAATTAAAGCAATTTCATTTACAGAGTCGAACTGCAGCCAGTGAAGACGTGGCCTAGGTTTTCGTTGCAGTCTCCTGCCATCAAAAGGGTGCTATGGGTGGTCATGGCGCAGTGGATTTGACACATACCTTTGGTGTGGGGGACCTGGGTTTGAATCCTACTGTGATACATCAACCAATGTGTCCCTGCGCTAGACACGTAACTCCTAGTTGCTCCAGAGGCATGCAACCTCTGTAATATATAGCAATTGAAAGTCGCTTTGGATAAAAGCATCAGCTAAATGACATGTAATGTAAAAGGAAGAAGAAAATGAACACCTGTACTGGTAGTAAATTATTTGACGTGACCGTACAGAATGTTTTTGGTTGCTCCTGTAGGTGATGGAGACCAGACTGGACCACAGAGGAAGAAAAAAACACTGCAGGGGTCAGCTGTCAATCGCGACACGTTTGAAGAGACTGTAATGATAGCACAGGCGCACCCAACCACTTCACACACACATAACAGTTTGGGAATAGTTTGTTTGTGTGTCTCTTAAACTTCATGTGTAAGAAAGTGAAAAACACTCTTGCTTCAATCTCTTAATTCCTTTGAAGTGTCTGAAAGAAAAAGCATGTTAACCTTATCCTTAGCGCTGACCACTTGGCATCCCACCGTTTTAAATAACGGTGTTGACGGGACAAAGGTTTAAAGTTTGTTGGCTCCTGTTCGTATGTCAAATTTTTGTCAAAGAAGGAGACAGGGAGACAGAAATAAAACACTTAATTCCTCTGCAGCTTTGCGTTTGTGCAGACATGCTGCTGCCAGTATGTGTGTGTGTGTGTGTGTGTGTGTGTGTGTGTGTGTGTGTGTGTGTGTGTGTGTGTGTGTGTGTGTGTGTGTCTGTGTGTGTGTGTGTGTGTGTGTGTGTGTTTGTGTGTGTGTGTGTGTGTGTGTGTGTGTGTGTGTCTGTGTGTGTGTGTGTGTGTGTGTGTGTTTGTGTGTGTGTGTGTGTGTGTGTGTGTGTGTGTGTGTGTGTGTGTGTGTGTGTGTGTGTGTGTGTGTGTGTGCGTGTGGCATGCTACATTGTGACAGGGCAGATTTACAGCAGGTTTGGCCTTGGAGAGTGTTGGGCTGTGTGTGTGTGTGTGTGTGTGTGTGTGTGTGTGTGTGTGTGTGTGTGTGTGTGTGTGTGTGTGTGTGTGATGGCTCAAAGCAGGTGTGTGTGTGTGTGTGTGTGTGTGTGTGTGTGTGTGTGTGTGTGTGTGTGTGTGCGTATGTGTGTGTGCGTGTGCGTGTGTGCGAGTGTGTGTGTGTTTGTGTGTGTGTGTTCGTGTGTGGCTTTTGTCACAGCCAGGGGAAGAGTTCAGAGTTCGTCTTGCCTCAGGAGGGAAAGTTAGCCGGCGGCTCGTCACTCTGCTGTCCTCGGATCGGAACAGAACGAGAAAGTGTCAGAGGACAAAAGAGAAAAATAGACACACTTACACTTTATGCATGTTTGCATGACACTCCTGTCATTTCAGAACTCCCAATTTAGAAAGGAGATATGCTCAGGTTGCACTTTAGTTGCAGGATTACAACAGCTCTGAGCTTTATCCGAGGCTAAACAATACCTTCTCGAAACTCAAAAGTCCCCATGTAAGATATAATTCTTTTTTTTAAGATTATTGTTTGGGGCTTTTCCGTCTTTATTTGACAGGACATCTAGGTGAGAAAGGGGAGAGAGAGGGGGAAGACATGCAGGAAATTGTCACAGGTCGGATTCAATCCCTGGACCTCTGCGCAGAGGCATAAACCTCCAACTGTATGTGCGCCTGCCCAACCCACTGAACCAACCCAGTCACATGTAAGATATAATTCTTACACATTACTATTATAAATCCTACATATGATAATGCATAACTCTATAATGTGTTCCTCTCATCATGTTTTGCCATGTTATATATAATATTATAAAATATAAAAATATAAAAAAATACAAAATTCCCAAAATACGTAGTAATAATAATATTAATGTTTCATGACTGAAGTCGTGGTTATAATGCGATAAATTACAAGCAATGAACCGTGCATCACACAAATAGAAACGGAGATAAAACTATTAAATAGTAATGGAAACAGTTTGACTTTGAGGTACAGTTTATGATAAATGTACATGATAATAATGTTCATGTCCAGCATCAATATAAGGTGTCCCTGTCTGCCCTGGTTTTCTAGAATTTTATTTAAAGAAACATTAAAATAAAGTGGGATTTTGGTGTACAACCATATCTCCTAAAAAAATCACATTCCATACAACAGCATTCTCAATTAGAGAAAAACGTGTTCTGCTTCCTCTGCAAAAAAGCCTCGGGAAGGAACTTGTTTTGGTGGAAAATGTACAAAATTCAGATTGGCCAGATAGTCTAGCTAACTGTCTGGATTTACCCTGCAGAGATCTGAGGAGCAGCTAACCATATTCCTCAGAAATCAACCAGAGTTTAAAATGCCAACACAAAGTAAGCAGAAGGTGAGGAACATCCGGCCTAAATGAGGGGCATTCGGCCGAATTTCCGGCGGCACCTGAACAATCCCGGAAGTGGAACGTTATGTATAGAGACTACACATCGTTTTACCAATGACAGGCGCATGTTGGGAAACATTTGCAGATTTACACACTTGGTTAATTTTGGGGTTCAAGTATGTACCCTATGTTTGTTATGTAAGTTGAGCTACTTACGTAAGTTGAGTATGTTACAATATGTTACATGAGTTAAAATAATTCACATAGGACACCAACAGCGGTTTCCTGGATGGAAGTCCCCGTGTTTGTTTGACCCATACATCCACACTGAACTCGTCCCTATTTGCAGACTTTGACATAATTCAGCGAAACGTAATTGAAAATGCAGTTTAGTTGTATGGGAACATGATTTTTAGGAGACATGGCTGTGGTATATTGTACTCAGGCGGACTGTTGTGTTGCGAAGTCATCTCTTTGTGGTCACAGCAGGAGGATCATCATCTGACCAATGACACGGTCACATTTAACCTCCAACTCCAACAGTGTGGTCTATATTAACATCTCATATTTTCACAACATTCTCAGTCTTTCTGAAACTGTGAGACTAGAACAACAGAGGAAAACGGGGGAAATATATCATCTCTGATGGATATTAAACATACACAGTAATAGTCGAACGTTTGGACACACTTTAACATTCAAGTGAAGGAGAAAGCATTTCCAAACTGTTTGACTGGTACTGTAGCTAACGGATTCGGGGTATATTTTCAGTTCAAAGTTGTGTGAAGTGAACCAGGAAGTGGTGAGGTTTTGCAACTTGATAAACCTGATAGACTGCGTGCAGCTTTATCAGCTGACTGTTCATGTTCAGGAGGCTGCAGTGGAAATGATAAATCATGTCAGAAATGTTCCCATAACAACCTCTGTCACTGCTGCTGTAAAACTGTGACTCAGCTTAAAAATGTAATCAGTAGTGCTGCCAAACGATTAAAATATTTAATCGCGATTTAATCGTATTTATGTCATAGTTAACTCGCAATTAATCGCAACTATTCGCACATTTTTATCTATTCTAAATGTCCCTTGACATTTAGAATAGGCTTTGACGAGGGGGCGGAGAATTGGCATCAGCTGTGTGCTCGGCCATCAAGTGGTCTTTCAGACTGGACGTGCTGCGATGATAGCTCAGTTCACAACGACAAAACACACAGATCACTTTGGTTTTGTCAATGGAACCATTTGGCAACTTTTTAAAAGTAAACTTTCCATTCAGAATCTTATTGGCATCCATTTCGGAGTCTCACGCTCGCCATCCACTCAAAACGTAACGTTAGCCTACTACTCTTTGGCCGGCTCGCAAGCCCAAACAAGTGTGTGCGGCGTTCCTGTTGTTTTCTTTCCAGTCTAACTAGATCCGGTGTGGTGTTGTAGTTTTTCTAACGTTACTAGTTGTTGCAACAGCATGTGAAAAAAACTACAAAGTTTGCTAGGCCAAAAATAACGTTAATCTCGCGATAAAAAAATGTACGCCGTTAAAATGGGTTTGAGTTAACGCCGTTAATAACGCATTTAACTGACAGCACTAGTAATCAGAGTTCATTTCACACTGGACAATCCAAGAAAATATCTTCTTCTTCATTAGTTGATCCCTTCTCAGTGAAACACAACAAACACAATATTTCCTTATCTGAAATCAATGGATAGAAGTAAAGAGGCCGTCCAGTACTGGAGGAAAACTGTAAGAACATTTACAAAAAGGCTCACCAGTTTTAGTTTTCAATTATTGTTTTCAGCAAACATGACCGGGCTTTTTGAAACCTACATTTTGTAATTTTTTTGAGTTGATTCTTAGCAAAAACCACTTTGTTCTTTCACAAATATGTACTCATTCACGTGTAATTACTTCCACCAACTAATCAAAGTATTCTCGTAATCTGCCATTTAGAGTCATTCAGAATACATACGGGCTAGTCGCTCGAATGACGGCCAGCATGTTGCGCCTCCATCTTTAAAATACATTAGCCAAAGAGGGACATACCTTCGCCTTTCGCCCTTTTACACTCAGTGGCACTGTGACAAATGCCAGGGGGAGATTACTCGCCAGGGACGCGATAAAGAGAATTAAAACGACAATGCAACATGCTAAGCAACAAGACCAAAGTTAATATCGGAGTGGCTAGAACAGCTGTGTGTAAACGATGGAGATACTAAGAGCTAATTTCGAGTTCGGCCACCGTAGGAGTTATAACGCGATCGGAATGGGAGGGGCTAGAAAGTAATATTCATTTGGTTGTCATGTACAATTTCATTTGGGATAAGTGGATGCATCCTTACTTGCAATGATCTCGCATCCTGTTAGTTTACTGTCGCAGAAATACTTCCCCTGTCTGAAGTCTTTGTCATACACGTGTACATGTAAAAAGTCTATTAGATTAAATCTGGTTACATGTCCAAATAAATCTGGGTTCTCCAGGAGAAATCTACCTGGAGATATCACGTCTCTCTTACCCCTTACCTTAAATATGGAAAAATGAGATTAGGCTATTGCAGAAAGTACACAATCTACACACACCTGGCTTTTTGATCTTTGCCATTATTTAACAAGAAAACTCAGCTCGTATGTCTAAATGAGTCTAAATCACATTTATCACATTTCGGTCTGTATTGTTTCCACACAGTTTAGGAAAACAAGTGAATGTGAGTGAAAGAGGAAATTGTTGATTGTGTGTGTGTGTGCGTGCGTGCGTGCGTGCGTGCGTGTGTGCGTGCATGCGTGTGTGTGCGTGCGTACCACCATCTCTAAAAAAAACAGTCAGACACAAACCCTCCATTCACCTCCACGATACGACCTGACAACTTCAATTGTCTTCCAGCCGGGTGGAGCTCCGCAGCGACTGAGCAGCGACAAGTAATCTGATTACCACAACTGGACCCTGTCAGGTTTACTGTTAAGACAACAAGAGCAGTATACTGTTGTGTTTTCCTGCTGTCTGTTAGTTCACACTAATACTGTTTAAGTATGCAGTGGAAATCCCTCTGTTCATACTGCAGTGTGTTACAACAAAGTATTACAGCATTAAATAACTAATTTAGGCTACTTACGTATAAACTGTGTTAAAAGATCATTCTAATCATTTGTCCTCCAACTCAAACGACGATATAGGTTGTTTATTCCTACCATCTAATACGGCCCACAGGAGCATTTTCCATCCTCATATCTAAACCAGGGAAGGTAACGGCTGCTCTTTTGAACGTGGCGGTTGCGGTTCTAAACACGTCGTTAATGTTGTGAAACGGTCACAGTTTGGTTACGTTTAGGCACAAAAATGTAGTTAAGTGTAGAAAAACATTGTGGTTTGGTTTAAAATCTGACTTTACTTTACGTCCGGTTACGCATGTGAAGCTGAGAAAAAAAACTGCCGTTCTCCGTGGTGAAAGTGCTGCTGCTTGGTATGACCCATCCACCAGCACAACCTGTCTACCTAAGCAGAACTTGGCGCTCTTATACTTATACTTTGTCACCTTCCTTCCTGCTTTGCTCCCGTCACAACTATTATGGCCATTAGAGGGTGGCGCCACTATAAACGTTAGCATGAGTCGTTATTATTATTATTATTATTATTATTATTATTATTATTATTATTATTATTATTATTATTATTATTATTATATACATTTTTACATTTCTATTCAATTTTACTTGTATTGGGCTAAACCTGTATGTACTATTATAATCATTTTATCTCTTTAGGTGTGACATTGTAATAGCCTTTTGGCTAATTTTGGCACATTTTAAATTGTAATATGTATTATTAGTGTGCATTGTCCCTGTTAAATAAACCTGAAATAAAATAAATAAATAAATATTGCTGCTTGAACAAACCGCTTCTGGGAGCGTTTTTCGGGAAAGGACAGTCTTGAAATTTATACAAATGTTTATACAAATGTGATTTTCAGCTTTCCTAGTGCATTGTAAACCCGAATGCTCAAATTTATGAATTGGAATAAGTACGGTAAACTTAAAATTGGTTAAGAAGTTCTACTTACTTAAAACTGTTGAGTGCCAGTAGCATATACTATTTTTTGAGTTTAGAAAACTCTTATTTGTTTTTTGTTTTTTTATAGATTAAGTAAGTAAACTACTTTAAAGTGACCATTTCATAATTCAGGCAGTAGCTCAGTCAGTAGGGAGTTGGGTTAGGAACCGAAGGGTTGCTGGTTAAAGTCCCATACTGACCAAAGTATGGTAGTGGGCTGGTATCTGGAGAGGTGCCAGTTCACCTCCTGGGCAATGCCAAGGTGCTCTTGAGCAAGGCACCAAACCCCCAACTGCTCGGGGCGCCTTTCCATGGGCAGCCCCCTCACTCTGACATCTCTCCATTAGTGTATGCATAGGTACTGAGCATGTGTGTAATTCAGGCCTGTGTGTAATGTGTATAATAATAACAACAGAGTGAAAATATTGTAATTGAGTTCAAAAACATTGTCGCAACAGACTGTAAATGTTTTTGAGTACGGCTTACTTATTCAGGTTTACAGTGTGGACAAATTACCTGCAGTTCATATACATGAATATACATAACGGGTGACCTGATACTATTACCAGGTAATCTGTAATCTATAATAGATTACATCTCCCCCCTCCTCCTTCACCTTCTCTGGAGCCTCCAGTCTGACTCAGACAACTGTGTAAGTGCTCCATACAAAGAACCAACTTGTGCGCAGCCATAAATAAGGTCCCCCCCCCATTCTGGGTGTGACAGGACAGGTTGAGATGAAAGGTTCCGGTCTGCTCGCTTCCCCCACGGCTTCTTATTAAAGAGCTTTTAGCATGTAAACAAACCAGAGACACACACTCATAAAACACAGAGACAGAAAGAGGGAGAAGGGACGGGGAGTTTGTGTGTTTTACCTTTCCTTCCTATCTCGGGAATTTAGTCAACAGCAGCATTTGAACACACAACTGAACGATTATGAAATAGTGATTTCATCGCAGCCAGTAAATGTTAACCAGCAGTCAACCCCAAGATGCTGAGCTGCAGAAATAAAATTCTCATTTTATAATCGCGATGCAAAATTGACATAAATTAAAGTTAATAGGCAGCTCTGCTGTGTGTCTGGCTGTACTTTTTTATGTCTTCTTTACTCATTTGCATACAAAACCAATGTATGTTTTCTTTCAAAACCTTTCTTATCCATTTGTTGACATTTAAACCCTTTAAATGTCTTTTACCAGCTCTTTTACTTTCAATCTTTTCATTTTCTTTTTTGCATATGTTGCAAACATTCCTGCCATTTTCTTTTCGTCCTAATCTTTTGTTGATTCATTTGAGCACATGCTATCTCTCAGTTCTTCACTTTCACTTTTTTTCTGTCAGTCCTGTTGCCTTTTTGATGTACTTTTTAATCTATTTTATTTCTTATTTACATGGTTACAAGATGCAAGGACACAGTGGCTTGGTTCCCCCCATGAAAAGTTCTTTATATTTTCAATATCAGGTAGTGACATCACAAGTTAATTGTATTGTTGTCTTGCAGCAGTATGACAATTACATAATTTTTCCCCTTCAATTTCACAAATTTCCTCTCCCACATATAATTTCTTTCTTTCTTTCTTTCTCAAACAGACGGTAACATATTTATTGTCCACTTCCTAAGGGCCTCATCAGTGTCAAGTCTATATCCGTTTCCTCATATGATCTCCAGAAAATGTTCGATGAGTAACATTGTCTGAAATTGCCCTTTCTTACGTGTACACAAAAGGAGATTTTCTGTCAGACGTGTTCTCACTTAATGGAAATATTTAGGTTTAGGTGTGTGTGTGGGGGGCGTGACACCGCAGTCACATGGTTGGCTTGTAACATAGACATTTTCGTTGCCGTCTTCATGTAAATCACCTTCTTCTTCACCCTCTGATCAGTGCCTAAAATGGGCCAGTACAGAGTACAGGCAGACCAACAGTCTTATTAATAGGCTGATATTTATACCAAAATAGGCTATGTATCATTATTTATTGGGAAAAACCAAGCAAGCATGTAAAATCAGACAGTCAGCACCTCTATATAGCCCAAATGGAATAGTTCTTTTCGGAGCTGGTTAATGTGGCTCAAGAAAGGGAAGTTTGGGGAGCTGCTGCCCCCGCGACCTGACCCCGGATAAACGGACGAAGATGGATGGATGGATGGATGGATGGATGGATGGAATAGTCCTTTGTTTTATAACCACACTGCGTAGATTCAACACATGCGATGATCATGTTATGAAACTGTTGAATTAAGGTACTAGCACCTTTTTTGGTTCAATTCAGGCACTGCCTCCGAAGTTTGTGCGAGCTGCATGAAACATCATCAACACGCATTCACACATGGGCGCCATCGGACATTGCACAGACTTTGTACTTGGGATTAGGCAGAGTAAAGTCTGATTGATGGCCAATCCAACTGATTCGGATATTGACATTTTGCGTTCACATATAAAAAAAAAATATAAATATATATATATATATATATATATATATATATATATATATATATATATATATATATATATAAACTTTATGTATACAGCTAATCTCATTGAGACACAGGATCTCATTCTCAAGAGACCTGAAATGTCTCTAGGTGATGTCTAAATAAGGTTAGGGTTGCAGTGCATGTATGAAAGGGGCTAATCTCTCACTGTCATACACACACACACACACACACACACACACACACACACACATACACACTCCACACACTCAGTCACTCCTGCTGTGTGGTGTAGACACAACCCCACTGAGCGGGACGGGTCCTACAATGGTCCATCAGCAGGGAGGACGCAGCAGTAATCCATGTTAACATAAGAATAGAGGAACGGCACACCTCAGCCCTGAGTGCACAGACACACACACACACACACACACACACAAACACACACACACACACACACAAACCCACACACTGGCAGAACTCATCAGGTGTCCCCACAAAGATGGCAGATCACACAGAATCTGACTCGTATGCCTTCACTTTTTTTGTGGTTAACAATTTAAAATTAAAATAAAAATCACCATCTGCCCAGTAAATAATCAAGAAAAGATGACACAGTAACTACAATTTTCCAGACCATCATCAACATAATAGTAACAAAATAGACAGCAAACCATGAACCAAATAAACCCATAGTATTTTAGTATAAACGACCCCATAAGCCCATCATACACCTCTCTCCCAAGCACAAAGCTTCTTAGGAGCCCTCAAGAAAGATCAGGGACTTTCCCCATGTTCTAGTATATACATCCAATCTGGCAAACTCTTTATACATTTTTTCATGCCTTCACTTTTAAAACATGTCCTCGCTCTTAAGGTCTGAAAATGTTATTGGTCCTCACAGAGATAGAGGTAAAAGAACACACACACACACACACACACACTCAAACACTGATCTTCCGCACATTGACACCTTCCACTCTTCATTCACTGTCTTGTTTAGACAACACCCCCCATCCATCCTTCAACCGGTTTTCCTGAAACAAGACGTGTGTGTGTGTGTGTGTGTGTGTGTGTGTGTGTGTGTGTGTGTGTGTGTGTGTGTCTGTGTCTGTGTGTGCTTCCGTGGAGGTGATTCATAATCACAGGGGTTGAGGGGAAGGATGGATCCATTTAGGATAGACAGGTGTGACCTCACATGCACCATTTTAGCTGTAATGGTGTCTTCCTGGAGGTTCAATACTCACTTCATCAGATCAGACCCCAGCGGTTAGGAATGGGGGGAGTAGACAACAACTATGTGCTTCTGTTTTATACGAGGGAATCTAAATGAGAGGTTGTTGCTCCCACAGACAACAATCGCATAAAATTGAATCTTTTTCTCAATTTTTTTGTGACACTGGGCAGCTTTTCAGTCTCTCATTTGCAGTTTTTTTGCACCCTTCATATCGCCGGTGTTTGAGTCTGTGTGTGTGAACGGAGCAGTGGTGACGAGGTCGCCTCAGAGATGATGGTCTGGATGAACATCTGACACGTAAACAAATGGATCTGCATTAGAGAGGACACGGCCTGATGTAAACACACACACACACACACACACACACACACACACACACCTTTTAGCTAGTTTGATACAGAATGAGATGAAATATTTGTAGCTGCCGGGGATGTTACCTCCACACACACACACACACACACACACACAGACACACACACACACACACACACACACACACACACACACACACATACACACACACACACACACACACACACACACACACAATCTAAGGTCGCTAAGAGTCCTATGCATCCATGCCAGATTCATCAAGTGGAAACAATGGTTTGGACAACACATTAGCAGTAGTTCAAATCTTTGATGACTTCCACCCAGGCACATGCACTCACATTACCTCACATCTATTCATCATACAAATAGACATTTATTATTTTGAAAAGTACACATTTTCATCTTCATCCTCCTCTGTTCATCTTTCTCTCTTTCTTTCCCTCTCAAACACACACACACACACACACACACACACACACACACACACACACACACACACACACACACACACACACAGAAGTGCAGTTGTGAGTTCAAAGCATTGCCCGGGGCTGCTGACGGAGGGAGGAAGGGAGGAGCGAGTGAATAAAAGAGTGAATGAATGAATGAAAGGAAGGCAACATACCTGCAGGGGTCAGAACAGGTGGGCTGTAATGGAGGCTTTCCCTTTCTGAGCTCTCTCTCTCTCTCTCACACACTCACACACACACACACACACACACACACACACACACACACACACACATACCTTTGTGTCTCTTTCTCTCTGACCTTTGCCACAAAACATTTGTCTGGTAGAATGACTAATTTACTCTTTTTTATGTCTGATATTCACAAAAACGTTTTGATCATGCTGTTAATTCTTTAACTATTGTGTCCAATTATGCTTTATAAATGATAATAACTAGTAATAATATCCAATTTCATCAGCTTTCCACAGCAGGACTCCCCAGAACTTTTAAAACACTTATGGGACTCTGTGGTTGAGCGACTGTGTTTGTGACCTTTCACCTCTTCACTGTTTGTTTCTTGTGATGTCAGTGATCTGCACAGGAGGTGACGCTTCCTCTCTATCTGTTGCATTTGAGTCTCCGTTGAACAAGATCAATGTAAGCGCGCGGATTCAATTCCACATTTATTGTTTTTAGTGTGGCGTTTAAGCTCAGATGTTTGGGGTTGTGTTTGAGGTTAGCGTGTAGTGTGGGAGAAAAGCAGCCCTCTGTCCTCACCTTCCACTCTCTGCTCTCTGATCTCCCCCAGAGGAGAGGAGGAGGGAGGGAGGAGGGGATGCAGGTGACTCTCTCCCCCAGCAGCCAGAGCTCGTCCCTGGGGCGCTGACAGCTCAGGGCCTCCCTGGGTCACTGAAAAGCTAACCTCAGGCTGGACCGCAGGGAGCATGTGTGTTTGAATGTTATGGTTCTTTGAAAAAAAAAATGGCTACTTCACTGTATTTTGGCGATTTGCATTGCATATAAAACTTTGTTTTTTTAAACCCAGCTAGAATACTTCACTTTCTACTTCTGTTTGCGTTAGTTAAAATAAAAGGTTGTATTTCAGTCTGAAGGATTTTAAGACATCGCTTCTTTAAGGAATATTGTGAAAAAGTCCTATATAAGACCTATATTCATGTATTCATAATAACGTGAAATAGGGAAAATGAAGGAATAGCAGCACATAACAACCAACTAATCAACCAAAGGGACATAAACGATATATGTGGGGTACATGTTCTTTGTCTCCCCATTTTTCAGTTTGAGTTTGAGTCAAATCCCTGTGTACATTTGGCGAATAAAGGCATTCTGATCCAAATTTTTACTCAACAAAATATCGTTTAAGTTCCCTTTTATTGTCACATTAAGTCATTCCATGTATTTAGAAATATTGTCAGATTGTCAGATGATTTAAATTCATGTAATTGTCAGTGAGTAAGCATTTTAACATTTTATGTATTTCTTGTTATGTATTTTATTCTATTTTACTTGTTGTCTAATTACCATTACAATTTTTTTGTGTGCCATTTTCCACATTAGAGATAAGCTAAAATGGGTGGGATGCATGCATGGGGGGCTAGGTTCACACACACACACACACACACACACACACACACACACACACAAGCCTTCTCATTATGCCTCCGAAGCTGCAACAAAGCAAAGAGGAGAGAAAGGCCCCTATTTACCTGAACCACCTCTCCGTAAAGAACGACGGATCAACACCACCTTTCTTTCTTTTTTCTTTTACTACCCCTTTACCCCTTTATAACCCCCCCCCCCCACCCCCCCACCCCCCCCTCACCCCTGATCGCCCCATTGTCGGAGAGGACAAAGGCCAGGGGAGCGAGGGAGAGGTGAAGGGGGGAGGACTCACCTGATAAGAGGATGAATGATCCTGTTCACTGTGGCATGAGGAGGAGAAAAGAAAAGGGAATGAGGATGTTCACCTCCTCCGAAGGAAAACCTTTTCTTTACCTTCACACACCCATAATTGCACTTCATGTATTGTCACTGTTAAACTGTTAAATGCCTCAAATGTTAGAATCAAAAAATCATTCATGATCGCCGTGAGTTGTTAGAGGTGAGGTCACTACAGCATTGCTGTCGAGGAATTTTACTCTGGCACAAAAAAAATGGCAACGACATGGTGGTGCTAAACAAGCAAGTGAACACTGATAAGGATATATCATACTTTATGGGGACCACAAATATATGTTACAAATTGCATGGCAAGCCATCCAATAGTTGTTGACCAAAGTGGTGGACCGGCCGACTGACAGGCCCTGCTACAAATGTGGCTAAAAAATACATTATTTGATGATTAAAAACTCCTGCGTATGTGCATTCGTAGCCTTTGGCTTCGTGCACAAACACCCCAAAACAAAATCACAAAAGTGGCGCGGCTCTGATGTTGCCTATTGCTGAATTGACCCACAACCTTTTGGGTAACTCGAAAGCAATGGCTTTCCCTGGGGATCCCCTGATTCATGTACCATGATGATACTTATGTCACGATACGATATTATTGCGAGTTTAAACATATTGCAATATTCTGCGATACATTGCAATTTATTATCTTTTTTTCCAACTTCAAATTTTTCCCAATTTCAAATGATGTCCCCAAAAGTGGTGAAACGGCCTTTAGCCATTATGTTGCCCACTGCTGGAATCGGCTTCCTCCGGATCAAAGGCAAGCACCAACTGTAACCATTTTTAAATCCAAGTTAAAGACTGTTCTCTTCTCCGGAGCGTTTCATTAGGGTTAGTTTGTCGTGTTAGTCTTGTTTGATGGTACTTTTAATAACTTTATTTTTTTTGTTTTAAACTTTGTTGTACCTTTTTAAAGTGCCCTTATTATGAACAAAATCACTTTTTCGGGGATTTGGGGTGTTATTTTGTGTCCTCTGGTGCTTCCACACACATACAAACTTGGAAAAAAAACATGTATCCTGCCTTCAGTCTCCAGGTGAGCAGGGCCGTCTACGTCATCGGCCGAAACATTTGGTGTGTGCTAACCACCTTAGCTAATACCACATCAGCTAGCTGTTTCTCCAACTTTGGTCAGTACAAGTCAGGATTAGCTGGGAGACTTCTTCTAAACCAGGGCGCACTTCCAACTTTGCGTGGAATACCTGCAGACGAGGGACATGTAAGTAGTTCTATAGTGTTGTAGCAGTGTTTTGCCATTGAGAACGAGGTGGCTAACCATTTGCAGCGCTAGCTTCTAGCTAGTAGTCCTTACCTAGCTACTGAGCATGTGCGACTCCCAACAAAGATGGGATAGAAGTGTGATGCCTCACTCTGTAGCTAAAACAGAGAGCTCAACACACAGGGTGAAAAGAGGAGCTGCAGTAATGTACACTACAACAAAAATATGGTGTTTTTTTGAAAATTAAACCATGTAAACCTATTCAGGTACAACCTGAAAATACAATTATGAACCTGAAAATGAGCATAATATGGACGCTTTAAAATGTGTCTGTATTTTCCTGTATCTCATTGTATATTCTTTGTTGTTTTTTACCTGTAAAACACTTTGAATTACCTCTGTTTAGAGGAGATCTATGAATAAATTAGCCTTGCCTTGCCAAAAGCAAACTTTATCAACATCTGTTTTATCTAAAAAGATACATTTCTCTGTTTCTTCATCTCACTTCAATTTTTTTGCTGCAAAATGGGATTATCTAGAAGACAAAGTCCCCAACACATACATAATAACATCGATACTTGGCGTCTGTGTGTCGATACAGTATTGCCACAGAAAATATCGCGATACTATGCTGGATCGATTTTTTTTTCTCCCCACCCCTAGAGTCTATCCACCAACATTCAAACACTGTTAACATATAATGGTCGATTTCATGTTTAACTTGCCATTCTGATTTCAGAATGGTGACACGGAAGGTCTGTTAACACTTTCAAACATTCTTCCACACTTTCCCAAAATGTTCTGGAAATGCATGCAAAACATTGACTTTACGTGAGAAAGATGAATGTTCGTAACCCCCAAACAACAAGAATGATATGGAAGTCAAATTGTTAAAGATGGAAAATCCTAATGTTCTTTCTTTCTTGTAATATTGTAGATTATTGGATTTTTTTTTTCTACAGAAACTCATCAAAGCTAAACACTCAAACTTTAGTTAATTAAGTAAAAGGGGAGAAAGGGAGAAAGGAAAGGGGGGCCATGCATGCAGAGAAGGAAAGGAGGGACTGAGGTGAGGAATTTATATGGCCGGGGCTATGGGTTATGGTGAATTATCCTGAATTAACAGTTTGTTTACTTTAGCTGGGAGGCTGCTGAGTGAAGCGGGTGAAGTTGGGGCGTCAGGTGACCCAGCTCTTTGTCATGCGGAGAGGAGGGCTGGTAAACGCAGCCCCAAATGACTGGCAGGAATGTCACCTGGAACAATGGCGTGAGTCTCCCCAACAGTGGCGTCCATCATCATTAGAGGTTGCCAGTCGTTGTGAAAAACTGCAGGGAAAACCTTTGTTAAGACCTACTTACTGTCAAAGCACTGTGACTTTGACACTCGACTTCGTCACTGTCGGTAGCTGGTTATATAAGTCAGATGAATCCACTGTTCATCTCACTGAAAGTCACTGGAAATGACCGAAATATAAAAAAGGATGATGTTCCCTCATTAGCATCTCAAGAATTAGCTCGATTTCATCTTTGAACCTCAAACATGATCAAAAGTCTCATCTAAAACTACATGAAGCCTAACATTCTAAATCTCCTCTTTATCTGTTTATATTTGAGTCTGAAAACCCTTACTTTTCCAGCGCAGAAGAATATCTCAACTTGTTTCTAGTAAAAACTTAATTGTCTAGAAATTAGTGACTGTCTCGGAAGAATAAGGCCAGTTGCTGCATAAGAATAAAAAAAACTTGATTTAAGAAACTTAACCGTAAAATGTAACTTGATAATAGCCAAAAGATAACTTGATAAGAAAAAGTATTTTGCAGTGTTCTCAGAGGAAGAAAAACATGTCTTATGTCTGAGGACCCCCTAAGGGTCTCGGACCCCCTGTTGAAGATTCCTGATCTAAATCATCTTATTTTTTTGCAGGTAATGAATGAATAACAGCCCAAGCAACTACACGTTATTTCCTCTTGTTGTATAGTCAACGTGTGGTTTGTCTCAGGATGTTTTTGAGAAGAAGCTAAAGGGAAGTTGAGTGTTACAACCACAACACAGACCGGAAACAGTATTGTATGTGTACATGCTTGTGTGTTATCTCTGCGCGATGGTGTTTTAAGCCCCCAACGTCTCCTTCCAGGCAACGCTGCGACCGTTGAATTCAAGGCACCTAACCCTAACCTTAACCCTTACCCTCACCCTAACCATAACCTAATTATAATCCTAATCCTACAACCAAGTCTTAACCGTCAAACAGCCCTTTAAACTTGTGGGGTCCAGCATTTTGGCCCCACAAAGCTGTCAGGACCCCACAAGTATACTGGACTCCTGGTTTTTGGACCCCACAAATATAGTTAAACAAGCCCACACACACACACACACACACACACACACACACACACACGCACACACACAGTGGGACCCACCGTAGGTAAATGCAATCCGCTTCCCTTCATGGTTTGTTTACGTAGCCACTGTCCCCAAACAGCTAGCATTAGCATTAATGAGCTAAAGAACAAAGGCAGTGAATGGCCCTGTATTAGCATTCCCTCGACTGCCTTTTATTGATATAAGCCCAAAGTCAGCTGAGATAGAGCCATTAGCAATTCATTTACAAGTCTTTAACTTTGCTTTTTGATGTTTAATGAAGGCAAAATATCATCCCTTTTCCTTTAAAACCTTGAAACAGTGCGAGTCTCTGTCAAGCTATCAAAAAACCTGTATGGCTGAGCTTGCAAATGTACATTGTCATATCTTTCATGGACTCTTGCAAACTATTAAAACCTTTTCATGGCACCCTATGTCTTTTTCTTCATTACCTGAAAACACTTTCAATATATCTGCTTTTTCCAAGATAACAGCAACAGGAAGCCCCTAAAGGAAGACACAATGACAAACATTTGAATGGGGTGGATGCTAAGCGCGAGGGAATGATGTGTCAACTGAGTGACACTGAACTAACGTTTGTCGAGTCATTAGCACATGCTAATAGAGATCCATTCACTTACAGTGGGGTTTGTCAGGAGCTCTTATGGATACTGACACACCAAGAACCAATGTTGATTTTCTTAGCTTTGCCCTGGTGTTATTTTAATAGTGAATGAGAAAAAGGTGCAAAAGATAAGGAGAAACTGTATTAATCGGGTGAAATCGGCGCAGCTGACTGTCACACTGTTGTTTGAGGGACCTACGATAACAGTAGAAAAATACTCCATTAATAAAAATATTAATTTCTGCTTTTTGAGGGAGGAATGGTGTGGGGAAGGAGCAGTGTGTTTTCCAGGAGAAGAGCTTAAGTTACATGTAGCGATTCAGGAGTTTGTCCATGCAGCAACGCATCCATTGCAATGACTCTATTTTTATGCACATCAGGAAAAAAAACTCAGTTTATGCCAGTAATGATCAGAGACTACGTGATCGCTGAAAATCCTTTGTTTACATGAAACTTGTCAGCATGTGTTCTGCCTCACAGTGTGTGAATGTGTCTGGACTTTACAGCCAACTGTGTTGTGGAAGCCGTGGAAACTGAGACTCTTATTAATATCAGGCTATACTGTATATAAAGAATCAATCCAGGTTAAGTACAATACAAAACTTTCCAAAGACGAGATTTTATGGTGTATGGCTTTAAATTTTGCCGCGTGCGTGCGTGTGTTTGTGTGTGTCTCAGACAGCGAGAGCTTGTCTTCAGACTGTGAGCCGCTTAAAGCTTGGGGGATTTTTTGGGGGACCGTTGTGTTCGCTGAGAAAACTCATCAGGCTAATTCTTCACCAGTTTAATCCACTGGTTTAATTCCAGTGTCTGAGACTGTGAACTGGCCTCAGCAGATTAGGAACAAGGAGAGCGGGACTCGCCAAAACAAAGACGACTCTCCCTGTCGAAAGGAGCTGACGCCATACAGCCTGGACAGATAGATAGGACTGCGTGAGACTGAGATCCCTAATGGCTCCAACGTTCAGTACAACACACAAAATGTTGCTCAAAACAAATGTTAAAAAAGTGGACCAGGGAATCCTTTGATTTCTTAGTTGCAGAGAAACAGAAATGGTCCCAGCCTTCATGCTCTACCTCATCTACATCTTTGCTGTAATCTTGGTTAAACTGTTTGTGTTAAAGTTTGATAGTGAGTTCGCAGGAAAATCTGACCGCAGCCCAAATCCTTAACCCATCCCAAAATCCCCTGGGTGCAGCCCCATTCTGTTCATTTAGTCAAAAAGCTGAACGTACAGAAGCAGAGAACTCCACCCAAAATCCTTTGCGGCGACTCTTTAAGCCAACAAGCCTTGGATGGGAGTTTCCCAGTTTTATATAGTTTCTAAATTTGGTTTATCTAGATATAGACTTTAATCCGCTGAAGTCTTTTCTCATTATTTACTCTTCACTTAATCTGTCTTTGTTTTCAAAGCACCTGAAGAACTTCTTACACACATAATGCATGGTGGAGTTTTAATTTCAAGAGTGCAGTAAGCTAAAACCACAGCAGGTTACATAACTTTCCACCAAACCTCCAGAGAATATCATCACTTTTACAAAGTACACTGACTTTAAAAAAAAATAGGATGTAAACATTTAGTCTCCAATTATTTTGTCAGAGGTTATTTCTGTATCTGACAAGCATGGCATGGGAGAGTTGAAGCCAGAATTAAGCACTTACACATGTACTTTTAATTCATGCAATTTCATGTTACTAATAATAGTATGAATATCTAGTGCATCATAATAATCAATGCTGTGACAGGTTATTGGGCCAAAAAAATGGCACAAAGTCTGATTTTAAACTACAAATAAGGGTTTTTATTATATTAACATGTGTGTGTGTGTGTGTGTGTGTGTGTGTGTGTGTGTGTGTGTGTGTGTGTGTGTGTGTGTGTGTGTGTGTGTGTGTGTGTGTGTGTGTCAGTTAGTAGGGAAGGGTCTGTTCAGGCTGCAGAAGCATGTGGGACACGTAATCGTGTTCTGCAGGTCCCCCCCCCCCCCATTCCCTGCCAATGATTAACTCAGTTGAGCTAATTAACACACACACATATATATATACACACACACACACACGCACACACACACACACACACACACACAAAGTGGTTAACTCCGCTGGTGTTGTGTGGAATGAAGGGCTTTCTTCTGAACATCCTGGATTTTCCCTTCAGTTCAGTGGAACATTAGTGTCAGGGTTAGCCTTAACCTTCAAAAAGGCGTTAATTGACTGACTTCATAACAACATACATACTATACATTTACTTCTATTACAACATGTTGTCAGTCTGTTCTTTTCCACAGGAGAAGAGAGAGAAGAAGACAGAGGCTTCAAAATCTTTTGAATTTCATTCTTGAATTTGTCACGTTTTCTGCTGCTGTTGGTTGAATCTTCCTAACAGTAAAAATGTTGGCTTTGAGGACTTTGAATTCCCAGAAAAATTAAACTCATTTATATATACACAGGCCGTATTTTCTTCACTAAATGTATTAGCAAATGTGGTCCATGGGGAGACGGCACCTTATTCAAAATAACTCAAGGGAAAGTTTGTCATTCCTATAAGCCATGTTCACATTTTACTCACCGAGGTAATTGCTAAGATGAGTTGATAAAGGAGGTTGCGCTTCAACAAATGAACATTCTTGGGGGAGCGCTAAACCCAAAATCCAATAGGCATGTTCTAAAAAGTGAAGAAAGGGTAGCACATCTCAGGTTCCCACAAAATACTCTCATTCTCTGATCTTCCTCTGATCCAATTATTTAACGTAATAAATGAAGTCTAATCATAACTGACAGGAAAGAAGGACAAAACTATAATAACAACATTCAGGTTGTAGACATACAGATTTTTGGTTTATACTGCAAAATAAATTCGTATGTATATTATTGTTGAAAATGTTGGACATTTTGTACGATCTGAGGGGTTAAAAGACTGTGAAAACAAAAAGCTACTAGACTCTTCTGAATCTAAAGGTTTTAACTGACCATCCAGGAATTCATACACACTTACTAGCTTATGTTAACACACACAGACACACACAAACATACACACACACACACACACACACACACACACACACACACACACACACACACACACACTGCTCCCCGCTCACAGTTACCCCGCCTTACCCCCTGTGTGGCGGCTGCAGGCCCAGATTTGAAAGGGATTTGTGTGACCTGAGGAGGTGTTGGCCTGGGGTGACACTGTGTGTGGGGGAAGACTCAGCAGACAGTGAAGCATATGTCGCTCCCAGGGAGGGGCCATCTTGCTAATTTAGCCATGGCCGTGCTGCGCCAGTCAATAGTTTGTGTCATCCACATCCTGAAAACCCACAAACCTGCTGCTTTACAGCGCGCCAGAGGCACGGCGGCAATATGGAGGGGAGGAGGACCCCCGAGCGCACGCGCGCGTGTGTGTGTGGGAATTCTCCCTTCAAGGCAGAGAGGACTGTAGGAGGTGTCACCCTTCTGCCTGTCTCACATTCCAGCTTTTTTTTTTTTTTTTTTTTTTTTTTTACGTTTCTCTATTTTAATATTTTATGATGGAGAGTGATCGAGGCAGGAAGGAGTGAGGCAGATTTGAGCCTGTGACAAACAAATCATCCATCTTCCTTGAGAATGCAAAGTAGTTGAAATATCATCATATGTATGTATACAATTTACAAAGTCCTTCTTATTTTTGTAGTTTCACTTCTCAGAACATTACTCCGGTTTGGGTGTGTGGCCACAGCAGAGGTCATCACAGCAACACGAGCAGTCAGATACTCAGACAGGATTTAAATAAATCCCCAGATTAACCGTATTACCTAAAGTAGAGAAAATGAAGGCAATTGCACCCAAAGTTTCCATTGTAATCAACTTTTGCGTTGAAAAAACTGAGTGCCACTTTTGTTTGTCCATGCAGCGTCATCCTTGAAGTTTGACTGAACACACTTTCCTCATTCTGCTTTCTGTGCAAAACGTCTCCTAACAGTTTCATGGTCCTTCAAATATTAGCACATGGTTTGCACACCGAGACATTTGGTAACAACTACAAACTAAACCTGCTGTGGCAGAGCACAGTGCAAAAAAAAAAGACACTATATAACAACCAAACAATTAACTAACCATGCTCTTGTCCCTTAGAAGATATGTGACAATGATGCACTAAGTTGAGGTTGCAAAGGTTTTTGTTGAACTGCAGTTCATTCCTGTGTTCATGATAAAACTTTAAAAGCAGATTTACAGTTTTTTCCAACTGCTTACACACGTTTTCAAAACTATGTCTCCTTTTTTCAAAACTCTAGTCTACACACAATTCCCAAAACTGCACACACAAAATTGAAAATGCCTCACATCTCCTTCAAAATGAAACACTGCATTCAAAATACCATGAACACATCTCAAAATGAAGGATTTGCATCAAATGGCAAACACTTTTTTCACAATAGTACATTTTTGGATATACTGTGTACACACTGTTGTTCTAAATCTAAAGCTCTTTTGTCTTTCATAGGCCTATATCTCCATTTACAATGTTCTAGAGAGAAAGTAATCTGCTGAGAGGGGTTGAAAAGTGATCTGGAAACAATGTAATGTTACAGTAAAACAGAAAATACTCATTCAAGAGTAGCACAGCGTTGTATACAGTAGCATGAAACAAGAAAACAAAACTACAAACATATGTAAACCAAAGGTATCATTTTTAGAATGAAGAATATGTGTGTGTGTGTGTCTGTGTGTGTGTGTGTGTGTGTGTGTGTGTGTGTGTGTGTGTGTGTGTGTGTGTGTGTGTGTGTGTGTGTGTGTGTGTTGTGTGTGTTTGTGAAGGTTTTTTTTTTTCGTGGCGGGGGTGGTGGTGGTGGGGTGGGGGGGAATTGTATGCACAAATAAAGTCTGATTGATTTGTAATGCTGAAATAGTCATTAGATAGCTGCATGCAGTATGGACGCCATTGTAAAGCTACTCAAGATGGGCATAAGTGTGACCCTGATCTCATCAGAGATGGCTCTCCTTCCTCTTCTTCCTCCTCCTCCTCCTCGTTGTCGTCCCCTGTCTCTCCCTCCTCCTCCTCCCCTTGCTCTCTGTCTATTGTTGGCATCCATTGTTCAAAACAGGTAATCTGACCTTTGACCTCTGTATAGGCCTTTATTAAAGCAGTGATTGGTTAGTGTTCAGTTATGACATAATGTGTTTGCACGTGAGAAGTGTGTGTGTGCCAATCATTTTGATTGGTTGTGTTTAGAAAAGGAAAGCAAGTCACTTCCTGTTAGATTGTTGTGTCTTAGGTAGATAATTGTGTGTAGTGTTTATGCGATTGAAAACTGAGTGAAAGGCTGAGAAATAGCTTGAGATTTTTGTGTGTAAGCATTTGAAAAAAACCTGTAAAACAAATAAATAAGTGGGAAAGGACTTTTTTTAACAACCAGAAGAATGGAAGCCAGAAGTGGAGGCTGTTTTTAAATGTCTGGGTTCAGTTACTGTTACATGTTGTTCTCTCTTTGCCTCCCTTCACTCCTCCTCTGCTTTCACCTAAAGAAAGGACCTGAGCCGCTCCCTTCCCTTTGTCTCTCTCCCTCCATCTGTGCTTTCCAGTAAATGTAGAGAATATACTTCTTAATGTGCTTAATTAGTTTGAAACGTGTATGTATGTCTCTTCCTTCTCTTCCTCTGTCTTCCAGTCTTCCTCCTCTCTTCTCTCCATCCTTCTATTATTTAATCCCCTTTCTTTCTGTCCTCCCTGTTTTAAACTGTAAGAGGTAACAGTTTAAAAAGGTCATCATTTTGGTTGCCCTTACTCTTTGCCTGTCCACTCTTTTGTTTCTCCTCTTCTCCCTATGACTTTACATTTGTCTCATTCATTTCCATATGTACTCTTATATTACTCTGTTTCCTATCCCTCTCTCCCTCCCTCTCTCTTGTCAGTGATGAATGGATGACGCAACAGCTTGGTCTTGGCCCCTGGAGGGGAAAATGGGATGCCAGGCCTACACACACACACACACACACACACACACACACACACACACACACAAACTGTCCCCAAATACGTGACCTGGATTGTTACCGGGTTAAACCGAGTTGAAGGGGAAACTGCTGCTGCTGCCAGGTGAACACATGTTTCTATATGTTAACTTTATTCAACTTGGCTTCCTCTTCTGTATTCAGTCTCCATTTTTCTGAGTGGTGTGTGGATGTGGAGTCTACACTGCACATCCATGGAAGTTCAACATTTTAGCAGATACGCATGTTCACTTTCTTCTCTATAGCAACTCTTTCTACACTTGGATTTTTCGTATTGTTAGACAAACCAGGTATAACATGAGCTTCGGAGGTGCTAGAAGGAAGATTTTGTTACTTTCAAACAGAGCCAGGGTTGCTGTTTCCTCCTGTTTCCAGTCTTAATGCTATGCTAAGCTAAGCTAATCGACTCCTGGCTCCAGGAATTCAAACAGACAGATATGAAAGTAGTTACACTTATTTACCAGGGCACACACACACACTCCTCACACGTGCAAACACATTATGTCATAACTGAACACTAACCAATCACTGCTTTAATAAAGGCCTATACAGAGGTCAAAGGTCAGATTACCTGTTTTGAACAATGGATGCCAACAATAGACAGAGAGCAAGGGGAGGAGGAGGAGGGAGAGACAGGGGACGACAACGAGGAGGAGGAGGAGGAGGAGGAGGAGGAGGGAGAGACAGGGGACGACAATGAGGAGGAGGAGGAGGAGGAGGAAGAAGAGGAAGGAGAGCCATCTCTGATGAGATCAGGGCCACACTTATGCCCATCTTGAGTAGCTTTACAATGGCGTCCATACTGCATGAAGCTATCTAATGACTATTTCAGCATTAGAAATCAATCAGACTTTGTTTGTGCATACAATTCCCCCCCACCACGACACACAAACACTCACAAACACACACAACACACACACACACACACACACATATTCTTTACTATAAAAATGATACCTTTGGTTTACATATGTTTGTAGTTTTGTTTTAGATATTGGCCTATGAAAGACAAAAGAGCTTTATATTTAGAACAACATTGTGTACACGGTATATCCAAAAATGTACTATTATGAAAAAAAATAAAAATTGATAAAACACTTTTTTCAAAACACTACACACAATTATCTACCTAAGACACAACAATCTAACAGGAAGTGACTTGCTTTCCTTTTCTAAACACAACCAATCAAAATGATTGGCACACACACACTTCTCACGTGCAAACACATTATGTCATAACTGAACACTAACCAATCACTGCTTTAATAAAGGCCTATGCAGAGGTCAAAGGTCAGATTACCTGTTTTGAACAATGGATGCCAACAATAGACAGAGAGCAAGGGGAGGAGGAGGAGGGAGAGACAGGGGACGACAACGAGGAGGAGGAGGAGGAAGAAGAGGAAGGAGAGCCATCTCTGATGAGATCAGGGTCACACTTATGCCCATCTTGAGTAGCTTTACAATGGCGTCCATACTGCATGCAGCTATCTAATGACTATTTCAGCATTACAAATCAATCAGACTTTATTTGTGCATACAATTCCTGGCCTATAAAAGAAAAAGAGCTTTAGATTTAGAACAACAGTGTGTACATGGTTTATCCAAAAATGTACTATTATGAAAAAAGTGTTTGCCATTTGATGCAAATGCTTCATTTTGAGATGTGTTTATGGTATTTTGAATGCAGTGTTTCATTTTGAAGGAGATGTTAGGCATTTTCAATTTTGTGTGTGCAGTTTTGGGAATTGTGTGTAAGCAGTTGGAAAAAAACTGTAATACTGTTTCATATTGTACTTAGCTAGCCTCGTGAGACCGTCCTGATCTCGCCAGCTCCAGTTTTCCACTCGCAGATCAGTCTGGCATCTTGAGATAGAAAAAATTTGGAGCCATTCGCCAAACGACCAACCAATCAGCGTTGGTTTTGAGGCGGGTTTAGGTGTGACGCAACGAGAAGCGACTGTTCAGTCTAAACAACGTGGCGGCTTCCACGGATGAGATGAGCGCAGCTATTGCGCAAGTTATTTACGAATTAGAAAGTATTCCTTCATTGAAAGAAGAGCAAAAAACAGCACTGGAGGCTTTTTTTCGGAGGGAAAGATGTTTTTTCTCTTCTGCCAATTGGTTTCGGCAAGAGTTTGATATATCGTTGATCTGATTGGTTGATTTGGCCCATCTATCACCAATCGACAGATGGTTTATCCAATTGGCTAACCAGTATTTTCGCCCCTTCCCAAAAGTTCTCCAACAGAAAGTTCCCAGATGGATATGCCAAGCAAATGCGAAGCAATCCATCTGGCGGAGTTAGGTAAGTACTTAGCTACATATACACACTAATTTAAAGGTACAAATTAGACAAACTGTCCTCCAAAAAATGCTCCTATAGGTTGTTTATTTTAACAGCAGTTTAAACAGCAGCGGTGCACTCTAATTGCCTCCCGTAATTAATAAGCAGGAAGTTATGTGAAAAGGTATAAGAGCTCAAAATTCCACAGGAGGAGGGGATTGATGGTTCAAACAAACACAGAACTTTCACAGAGAAAACTAAGGTTTGAGTCCTGTTTGAAAATAAAAAGTAAACTAACCTTAACCCTAACACTTACCCTCACCCTAACCCTACTAACCAAAACCACAATCTTTAAATAAGTATTTTGGTGCCTAAACGTAACCAAACTGTGACCATTTCACAACAATAATGTCAAGTTTAAAACTGCGATCGTTATGTTCTGTCGTTAAAGGGGCGCTATGCAGTTTTGGCCATTTCTTCACTTTGCTTTTTGCTCGCCGGTTTCTCTATGGAGCTACCCCTACAGCTTCAGAATAGATATTTGGCAGCTCCTATGTGGTGTAAACATACAAGAGGCAAGCATTGCAGCATTTCAATTCTTTTATTAGTAAGTATATGACATAATTTGCCTCTAGTCCTTACGACACGATTTATCTAAATTTCACTTTTGAAGTTGTATTCACATCGTTTTAGATCAAGGGTGTCAAACATAGAAGCCTATGGGCCAGAACCGGCCTGCCAAAGGGTCCAATTAGGCCCACTGGATGACTTTGCAAAGTGTGAAAATTGTAGAGAAGCAATTAATTCCAATTGCAAATTTACCACTTTAATCTCAGAGAAATATCCAAGTTATTTTTCCGTAAATTTAAAACTTAAATCTTAGAAATTCAGATTTTTTTTCTCAGAATATTACACCATCTCTCCCAGGCCCGTAACATTATTTTTTTCCTACAATGGCCTTAGAACGCTGTCGTAGCTGAAGCAACTTGCGTTATAAGAAACTCTGTGGCAGATAACGTTTCTGATCTTTCTGGAGTGGTTTACTGGTCAGGCCCACTTGAGATCCAATTAGGGGTATGTGGCCCATGAAGTAAAGAGAGTTTGACAGCCCTATTTTAGATGTTCATCCATGGTGACGTTAACTTAGCCTACATATTTCCGACATTTAGGAATTGAAACCCTTTTTTCACCATGGCAAATTTTTGTAAATAACTTTACCTGTCAACATGCTGCGGTTTATTGACTCAAGTTCCCATGACTCCTACTCACAGAATAGTCATCTTCCTGTGCAGATGACACACACTTGGAAACGGGGGGGTGGCGTTCCCGAGTTTCCCGGACTGAAAACACACCATCAATTTAAAAGGTCCAGGACATGAGAGATCAAAGAGCAGAACAAAAGGGGGCGTGGTCCCATGGCTCCTTCATGTTGCCACGGGAGACAGTTCCCGAGAAAATGCCGCTGGAGGCAGCCCTGTCGTCAGGGCATGAATTACAGGCTGGCTGGCCAGGTAACTATCACCTGGACTGGCTCACTCTCTCTGTCTTTTGTTTTTTGCTTCTGGTTTTCTGTCTCTTGACTGTCTCCTCCTTTTTCTTCCTCCTTTTCATCTCTTCTCTTTCTAACAGCAATGGGTTTGTACTGAAAAACCACGGGCGATTTTTGCCCTTAATTAAGAGTGCTGATGCACACCTAAACTTGATCCCGGCACCCCTAAAAAATAATTGCAAAAACCCCAAAAAATAAAAGTGCTTGTCAGCCATTAGTCAAAATTGCATTAATCTTGTTTTAAAAAGTTATTGATACTATAAATATCCAATATAATTTGTAATACCGCCTCACCTTTGTAGTAATGGCCCTGTGGTTCAGCATTGAAGTAATTTTATTTAGAAATGTTGGTGTCTTTCTAGTTACATAATCCAGTGTTTCTCCTTCCATGATGGTCCAAAATGATGTTAAAATGTAGTTAGCACAGTAGAATAACGTTTATAAAAATGACGTTAAATAGGGTGCCATGATTTAGAAATAGCACCCCCAACACACACATTTGAATTGTGTGTGCTGCTTTCGCACAGGATTAGCAAGCCTGTGATTTTACTCGAATTTACTGGCGGCACCGGACAGAGCCACGGTGCCTCTGCAAAATAGCCTCCGGAAGGAACTTGTTTTGGTGGAACATGTGTATGTTCAAAAGTTCTTTAAGTCGTGCAACAGAAAACTCCGATTGGACAGATTTACCCTGCAGAGATCTGAGGAGCAGTTAACCATAGTCCTCATAATTAAAGCGGAAGGTAAGGGACAACCGGGCTGAAAATTAGGGACATCCGGCAGAATTTGCAGCTTCACCGGAACAATCCCGGAAATACAACATCGATAGCGATATAGACTAAGCTCACAGTTTTGGAATTTCATTGTATTGATGAGCTTTTATTTGATTATTTTTCTCGCCGTCCTCTTCCTCTCACCTGTGGGTCCCTCCCTTCCTGACCGGGGAGGTTTCAGAAGTGTTTTGAAGTGTTTGGGAGGCGGTAAAGTGAGGCGGCTGAGGGGCAAATGAACAAGCGAGTTAAGAGAACAGGTCAAGGCTTCTCCCTCCCTCCTTTTCTCTGTCTCTCTCTCTCTCTCTTTCTCTCTCTCTCTCTCTCTCTCTCTCTCTCTCTCTCTCTCTCTCTCTCTCTTGTGCACACAGTGTGGGATCTGAAGGTATTTTACTGCAGGTGTGGTTCATTTGCTTGTCCTCTGGCTCTTTAATCAGAGAGCGGACGGCGAACTGATCTGTGAGAAACGTCTCAGACTTTACTGCTCAACCAGTGGTATTCAGATCATGAACAGAACTAGATTTGGCCTAGATTATTAAATGTACTTGTTCCTCCAAAATGACATCTCACAGAGAGGCTGTTCTTTACTTTGTGCAGTATTGTATCTGTCCCTTTATCTCTGTCTGAAGAGAAAACACCACAGGGAGCGGCCCGTCCAGTGGAAAAAAAAACCCATTCGCAAATGTTCCTGTCATTAAATACCAAGCAAAACTCCAGTCATGCTGTTGCTCAATATTCTCTAAATGTCAACTATTAGTCACACTGATATTTACACAGGGTTGATTTGTTAAAAAAAAGAAAAGAAAAGTGACACATTATCACAGCACTCTAATCCTCCTTCAATGTCGATTTAGTCTTTTGTTCACACTGGTGGAATACTGTACAGTATATACAGTAGTAGCACGTCTAAAAGCTTGTTCTGCTGCATCTTGCACTTTTCTTCTTAAAGTCCTAAATGTCATGCATGTATTCTGTTTCCACTGTGAACCACTGTGAGAATAGTGGTGTTTGTATAAACCAGACAGTTTAAAAGGAAGTCTGGTATTTACAGATCTCTTCATCGCTCTCTGTTGTCTTCCTTATCTCTTTATCATTTGCTTTTTTCCTTTCTGTTTCTGTCACTCCTATCTCATCTTTATTGCTCTCTCTCTCTCTTTTTCTTCTATTCCATTCTTTTGTGCTTTCTTTTTTCAACCTTTACTTTCTACTCTCTTTAGTCCACAGTCAATCTTTTATCTCATACAAACGGTCGCAAGCCGTGTTTCCATTCAATTATCAAGCAAATTGTAAACAGACTTTTAAAATGTGGGGAAAAAGAGATGCAAACTAGTTCAACTGGTTTGGAACGAATAAACTAGATTGCAGCATAGTTTGGTCAGAAATTGACGCTATACGAAACGTATTCTCATGAACTGGACCGTACGATATTGTACATGAAAATTCATGCACATCAAAACATGACCAGAGCCTGTCTACGGAGAGCCTGTTCACTCCCTATTTAGCCCCATTGTACCAAATTTGTTCCACCAGAGTTCCACTGGGGGTGGTCGCAGATGAGTGCAAAATGAATTTTCAAATGCAACATTCAAATTACTAGATAAAAAATTATATCCTGATATAGGATGATGACAGATCGTATGACTGGAATCGACAATCGGCCTACGTACTGGTGCGACGGACCAATCATATGTTAGTATTTATTCCGATTTTGAGGGGTATACAGTAGCTCCATAGACCTCCATCCATTCTGCACTCACCTGTGAGCGCCCTCATATGGAACCAGAGTGGAACTGCAACCAGTTCAGAAGCCGGAAGTATCCCGAGAGTGGAACTTCTCCCCTTATTAGAAATTCTCTGACATGACATATCTTACAAAACTAGGCCGGCTGACGCCAGGTGGTCACGTGACGCCGGCTGGCTACGAGCTCCATGATGCAGAGCGACAGTTGCTAGTTGTTTAAGCCGCTATAGAGCTTCGTGACGCCGGCTACAGACCTCCGTCACCGCTCGGTTGTATCAGCAGTAGTTAGTAGACATGTTTAGCCACTACGGAGCTCTGCAGCACCGGCTACGGTGCTCCACATGGTGCTCCGCATGGTGCTCCGCATGGTGCTCTGCATGGTGCTCCGCATGGTGCTCCATCAGGTCAGCCTTAGTAAGTGGTTCATTTGCCCGAGAATACGTGACTTTAAGATAGGTACAGAGCACTGCGATCTGGCGTTCGTTTCAGCGGACATTATGGTTAAGTTTAGGCCACAAAAAGTGAGCGTTATGCATCAACGACAGTCAAGTTTAAAGGCACCAAAGCGACTAGTTAAGTTTAGGAAAAAGATTGTGGTTTGGATTTTGACACTCCCAAGGAACAAACATTTTCTTAGGTGAAAGTCTTTTGTTTTCCCTAGGAAGCGAACCCCACTCCTTGGCTTAAAAGTCCTGTGTTTGATCCATTAGCTGATGTTCTGCATCAGCTAATGGAGATCCTAATAAAATCAAATTTAAAAAAATCAAATGTTCCCTACATCAGAACTTATTCTGCAAAGGCGTTTCCATTTCCCATGTAGCGCATCAACTCTTTTTCGACAAAAGCAACAAACAACAAAAACCCTCAACGGAGCGTAAAAACCTAGGAAGTTTAATTGAAATTTGCCGTTTCCAAACAACTTTTGTAATGCAACTTCAAAAATGTGCATCAAAATACGTGAATGTAGACACGGTTGATGTTGTGTTGCCAAATAATTGCAATTTCTGCCTTTATATGACAATATGTAGATATGTCCTTTTTTGTGGTATCCCTCTATCTTCTCCACCTCTCCTGTCTCTGCCAACTGTCCTTTTTCCTCTCTCACTCTCTCTTTTTCACTTTCTGTCATTTTTTTTCCCCCTGCCACCTCCTTCATCCTGCCATTTTTTTTGTCCTTCCCCACGCTCTCCTTCATCCCTCCTTTTTCTCTCCTCTCTGAGTTGACAGCTCGTCTCATGGGAAAGGAGGGATTGTGTGACGCTACTCGGAGCAACACAGATCACAATCAACACACACACACATACACACACAGAGACACACACACACACGTATAGCTGTCACAGAGGCAGTTAATAAGTCAAGATGTTGCCACTGCTCAGGGCCACAGAACACCTCCTGTGGGGATCAGCGTTTGTGATTGTGTATAATCAATCCTAGAAGGACACATGTTATCTATTTACCTATCTATAAAGTCTAACAGGCCATTGTAGGGGGTCTTCATGATGAACAGATTGAAAAAGGCAAAGAAAGTGTCACACTGTTAGAAAAGTCCGTAGAAAAACGGGCTAATATACTGTGTTAATATGAAGGAATTTTCTGAAATGATTTTTCACAGGTGTTTTTCTGTATTTAGATTTTTTTGGATTAAGAGAAATGTCCATTTAAAAGGTACAGAGGATTTTGGACAACAGAAGTAAACTCAACAGGAAAGTTACTGTTAATTTTCTGCCAGGACATTATCCAGGCTGCAGCCCTGTCTCCTAAAAATGACATTCCCATGCAACAAAACTGCATTCTTAATTACCTTTTGAAGGAAACGTATTTTCCAGCGACATGTGTAAGAAAAGGTTTTAAACACGTGGTCAATGTTGTGAATTTAAACAAACAAGGTTATCAAGCAATAACAGACCGCAGAATGCCTCATAATTCAACCAAGCCATGTAATAATAAACAACAAAAGACTGTGTGTATCTCTGAAACACTGAAACTCTTTTCTACCCATCCATATACAAACATGTATGTGTTATGAAAACCTATACAGGCAGAAAACTTCCACATTTACAAGTTATCATTCCCAAGTTGCCCGTCTTATCCTTCAAATATCAAAAAGACACAGTAGATAATACACCTGGAAATAAAGGGAGTAAAATGTTCAAAATGGTTGAAGCCTATCAAGAGTAACACAAAAAAAAAATGTTTACAGACTAGACAACCTCCAATATGCCCGTCCAACGTCACGTTCACACTTTGACAAGAAAAAGTTGTCTAGGGTGCTTCTGTGTTAAAAAAGAAGAAGCTGGCCGCGTTTTGGTTATAAAAGCAGCCCAGTACATCTTCTGATGCTATAACAACAGCTACTGCTACAGAGTGCTATGCTATGCTAGATGAAACACAGCGGTCGAACGATCTAGAGAATAAACAGAGAGAGGGAGCGGTGCTACTACCAAAGATCCATTACACTAAAGATACCGCGATTCAAGCAGCGCCAATGGTATGTCTCCTGAAGGGGCGTGGCCTCGTTTGAAAGTGTAGTGAATGTCGGATGAAAAGTTATAATTTATTAATATGTTCTTTTACTAATGTTAGATATTTACACAGCTGAAAGACATATTTAGCATCACGGAGATTAGTTTTGTTAGGGCGTTCACAAACGTTAGCTGACGTCAGCTTATCTGTGTTGCCAGATCTCGTGAGAGTTTGGTCCTGAGACAGGAACAGGTCTCAAACAAAGTAAATTTTCTCCTGATGTGTCCGTCTAAAAAATGTGTTGTTTTAAATTTTAGTGTCAGGATGTTTAGGAGATATGTGGCTCGTGAAAAATGGGTCCAATATTTACTTTGGTGACTATGGGGCGAAAGAATCGTTCATAATCTGTGTTCACGTTAACTTCTTCCATTGCAACCAATACACTCAGGACCTGCCACTAGTCGTGGCGTGGCAGTGGCAGAGCCCCGGTCATATCATATAACTCTAATCTATTGGCACCTTTGTCATTGGTCAGTTGTCCAAAAAGCGCTTGACGTTTCTTCAAAAAGACGCTCTGAGCTGCAGAAAGAAACGTCGGCAGTGGAGTTTCAAAAAGCGCCCAGGACTTTTTTGAAAAACACGGTGTACTCCATAGGATTATAATGTAAAACAGACACTGGCAGCTTCAAAAAAAAGATGTCAAGTGTGAACATTGCCTAAGGGTGGGCTGAATCACTAGCTCCCAACCAAATAAAACATATTCCTGCAACACAGTGATTCTTATTTATTCAGACTTTTTTGCTTTTTCACTTGTGACAATAGATTAGATTAGATTCAACTTTATTGTCATTGTGCAGAGTACAAGTACAAAGACAAAGAAATACAGTTTGCGTCTAACCAGAAGTGTAAAAAAGCAGAAAAGTGCAATGTGATATACAAAGTATAGACAGGTGATGCTAGGCAGGACAATAAATATAAGCCCCATCTACACGAAGGGAAGACTTAGATATTTTCCTGTGTTTTAGCCTCTCATTTACACAAAAACCCAGTTTTATCACAGAAAACGATTATTTCTAAAAACTCCGGCCAAAGTGGAGATTTTGGAAAACTTTTTTTGCACGTTTGCACGTAAACTGAGACAAACGGAGGTTTAGGCAGCCGAGGAAGTGAGGAAGAGAAGAGAGAGGAAGTGATTCGTTGCTGTTGTTGCTATTTTCGGGATTCTGATTGGCTAACGTGGGCTTGAGCTTCCCGTTACACCGCCACCTACAGGTCTGGCGTGCTCTTGACGGCATTGACTGCATATATACATGGGTACATGTAAACAAACACTTTTCTGAAAACTGACAGCTGTGCACGATGTTTGAAATGTCCGTTTATGAAAATAGCCGGCCACGTGTAAATGTAGTAATAGTGCAGTGTTATAAGAGCAGAATAAAAATGGTTATGTAATATGAACAATGTATGAACAACATGTACAGATATGTGCAATGTAGTAGCAGTGACATTATACTAGTAGTATAATAAGTATAATAGGTGGATAGTATTGACACTGCTTTTTTGTCAAGGGCCATCCAGTCAAAAAGGTTGGGAACCACTGAGGTCAATGGCTTCAAGGCGCTCATTTGGTTGATTTACTGCAGGAATGAAGCAGAACCAGAAGAAGACGTTCCACAGAGCATCTGCATCTTTAGATCTTTGTTTGAGAACTTTAAAAAGCAGCGACTGGACTTTTCATATAAAACCAGTCCAGGCCAAACTCAAGGCCAGACTCCAGTCCCGGTTTACAGGGCGACCTCTGACCCCTGAGGCCAGAGAGGAAGTACTTAGTAAACAGGAGGGGGCTGAGAGGACAGTAGATAGTATCTGATTCAATCACAGCAGCGTGGGAAACACACTCAGACAAACACACACACACACACACACACACACACACATATACACAGCCAGTCCGCCTTCAGGACGACAACACAGGAAGGACTGTCTAAGTGGCCGTTTTCATGGAAACGACGACTGCCGCCCGAGCCCTTACCCTGGAACTTACCACGTGAACTTTTACCCCAGAGGACTTATGTGACTCATGTGTGTGTGTGTGTGTGTGTGTGTGTGTGTGGGTGCTTGTTTAACTATATTCATGGGGTCCAAAAACCGGGAGTCCAGTATACTTGTGGGGTCCCGACAGCTTTGTGGGGCCAAAATGCTGGACCCCACAACTTTAAAGGTCTGTTTGAGGGTTAAGACTTGGTTGTAGGATTAGGGTTAGAATTAGGTTATGGTTAGGGTGAGGGTAAGGGTTAAGGTTAGGCATTTAGTTGTGATGGTTAAGGTTAGGGTAAGGGGCTAGGGAATGCATTATGTCAATGACGGGTCCCCACAAAGATAGTGCCACAAACCTGCGTGTGTGTGTGTGTGTGTGTGTGTGTGTGTGTGTGTGTGTGTGTGTGTGTGTATGTGTGTGTGTGTGTCGCAGATATGTCGCTGAACTCGCCAGCCCTTCCCTCAGCTCGGCATGTGGTCCGACCCGAGAAAGTGAAGGACACGAATAAACTTCAAACACACACACACTTTCTTTCAACAGCACTCTTCACATGACAAAACATTTCCTCGCCGGCGTCTTCACATATAATTTTCCGACCTCCTCTCTGCGTTGATGGATGTGGCCGTAGAGCCGGTCGGCGCTGTGTGTCGGGAGCGTTTTCAGGTTTTTTTTTATGCACTCTGTGTTTGGACTGCGGCCTCTTGTTAACGTCCTTCTGGCTATAAACACACTGACATGTGATTTATGGAAATGAGCCATGGAGGAAACTCAGTATGATAAATCAAACACACCCGACTTATACAGTGTGCGTTTCACTCTGTGTGTGTGTGTTTGGAACAGAGATGGTACAAGACAAGAAACTAATAAAAGGACACACAGAGGGAAAGTGTGCGAGATGGATGGGCTTTTCTCCTCTTTTGATGTTCTTTAATCCAACATTCAACAAAATAGCACGGAAAAAGAGATATAAAGTAAAGTGGTTCAGTAATGCCCCAAACCTGCTTTGTATTTGACCAACAAACTCTCCAAAAGTAAGTGAATTGAGACAAACTGATTACTTAAACTTGCGGCAACGACAGTTAAGTTTAGGCACAAAAACACCTAGTTAAGTTTAGGAAAAAGAGTGTGGTTTGGATTAAAACACTCCCAAGGAACACGCCTTTTGCTTTCCGGAAGCGAACTCTGCTCTGTGCCCTGAAAGCGCTGTTTTCAGGGCACATCCACGCCGAACTCCTCCCTATGTGATCCACAGCATTCTTATGCAGCAGCAGTCACTTAGCCTAGAAATCTAGACGCACCCTAGCGGCAGCAAATGTCATTTGCAGCCAGGGTCAGTCTAGCAACGCTAGGGTGCGTCTAGATTCGAGATATTTCTGTTCCCCCAAATTCTCCCGTAAATTCCCCCGTAAATTCTGCGCCCCCAGTTTGTAGACTACAGAACTCATTATGACTAGTACTGTAAACTGAAACTTGAGTTCCTCTTTACCGAAACTTCCACACCATATTTCTTTGCTGTTTTAAACAAGCTCCACTCAACAGTCATTTGCTTCTCAGAGGTTTAAACCACTTCATCTCTGAGACAATCTTCTCTGGAAGACGCCCTGACATTGTGATGAGTAAAAAACACAAGTAACAGATGTGTCTCACATTGATTTGTTGTGTTTCATCAAAGGCTCCTCACGCACTTCACTGTGTTTGTTAAGTCAGAAGGACTTTCTGTATTTGGAAAGTAAAGTTCATTGCTCTCCAGACTCTAACTGGCGCACTCTCCTTATCCATAAACAAGATCGGAGACACATGCAGTATTTATCTTGAATCCTCAAATGTTTCCTGTACTCTCCCCTTTCGTAAATATAGGGAGAGTATTTTTACATCATTTTAACATAAAAAGTCCTTCCTCATTGTCCTTGATTTCATAAAAAAAAAGCTCTCTGTTGAACCGTATGTTAACTCTGCTCTTACAGTACATAACAGAAACAGAGACAATATATTGGTTAACCTGCATTGACTGGGTCCAGCTGGGAGGAAGGCCAGCTGGTTCATCTCCATCTCAATCATCTTTCCAGAAATCATGACCCGGTTACTGAAGCTAATCCACAGACTAGCAGCTTCATCTAGTTTGGGTGTGAGTTGCCCAGTGTTGGAGATATCCAACAGCTGAAATGACGGGCAGCAAGCAGGACAGGCTCACCTTATCAAGCTCGCCAATCGGCCAACAAATAATGTGATTTATATTGTGATTTATCCACTCAGACTGACTGCCAATCTGTTTGCAACTTCAACGTTCACCCTATATCACCTTGCTTGGCTAATATTAGGATCAATATGCTTAAGCTGCCTACACATGATTGGCGATCAAACTGCCCTGCGCTGGCCTTTGCATTGTTTTTCAACTGGGCAAAGCATTACTTGGTGTTACTTGGTGTTACTTGGCATCAAAGACTGGGACCAGATTGGGACCACTTAGGTAGGGTTAGGGTAGTTAGGGGTTTTGTTTCTTGTAGGTTGTAAATGTTATTGTATAATACATGTTCCTTTTTATTCAAACAATATGCAGGTATTTATAATCTGTATTATTTACTAGTGTCTGGGCCCCTACACACAAGCTTTTAATTGCTTACCACTGTGTCCCATTTCACATACTGTATGTGCATTTTGCCTTATGATTGCACTTGATATTGTACCAAGGAGACCTGGTTAAGACGGGATAACCTCAAGGAACCAGATACTTTGGGGCGCCCACAACCCTTTACAACCCTTTACAACCCAGTTTGTCAATGTGACTGTGAATGTGAATGTGAATGTGAATGTGAATGTGTGTGTGTGTGTGTGTGTGTGTGTGTGTGTGTGTGTGTGTGTGTGTGTGTGTGTGTGTGTTTTTTTGTTTGTTTGTTTGTTTGTTTTATTTGGATCCCCATTAGCTTCAGCATAAGCTAAAAGCTATTCTTCCTGGGGTCCTACAATCTATTATGTGACAATACAATTTACAACATCACATTACACACCATATGCACAAGACATTATTCAAATTACACAACATTTGAAAATACTAATCATATTTTACAATTAACACAATTAATCACACACAAAAAGAAAAAATACAAATAAATAATATAAAAGAAGTTGAAAAGATTACGCTACCCCGAAAAGATTTTTTTTTTTTTTTAAATAAGATATAACGAAAAGCCCTATGACAGAATCTCTCTAAATTGATATTAAATATTGTAATATCTTTGAAGGTAATATTTCTTAAGTGAGTGTTTTGTTGTTTGATAGTATTTAGAAGAGAGTTCCATTCACACATTGCTCTGTACCTGACTGAACGTTGAATTGATTTGGTTTTCACTTTAGGTAAAATAAAACTACCTCCTACTGCATGCCTTGTTGGATAATAATGTATATCAGTACTAAAACATAGTTTTGTGTATAAAGTAAAAGGTGTTTTGTTTGTTATAACATTATGTAAAAAAAAACATTAGTGAATACACAAATCTGTTTTTAACTTTAAACCATGAGAGGCTTTCATGCATTTTCTCAACATTTGATCTAAACCCACATGAGAGAGCCACACGTGCCGCTTTATTCTGTGTGTGTGTGTGTGTGTGTGTGTGTGTGTGTGTGTGTGTGTGTGTGTGTGTGTGTGTGTGTGTGTGTCTTCCATGTGAAGATGCTGATAGTCGCCCTGACCTTGCAGGGTTTAGGCCCTGGATTGGGTATTAGCAGGTTAATATCACGCTACAGGTTGAGAAGAGTGACCTTAGTCACCCTGCAAACTGTCCCAAGAACCCGCTGACCCTTCCTCAGTCAGATTACACTGGGTGGGTGGGAGGGATGGAATGACCATGGATGGCAACCTTCGGCCGGTTTTATAACCTCCCTTTCAACGTGTGCACTATGAAATGTCTTGCTGGTGTAAAGGTTGATAATAACTAGGTTGGTTGAGTGCACATTTTGACTAAAATGTGTGAAAGGTCGTAAAACTTTAAAGAAGTGGCGGGATGAGACAAAACACATTATATTGCAGATGTAAATTGTCTCTAAACTACGGAAGAGGATTAGGGTAATCTTACAATTCTGACTTTAAACTCAGAGCTCCAATAAATGTTTCCCATGTGGCCCTAATTGTTGTCCGTACTAAACTACCGGTAATAGAATGGCAAACTGTAATATTTTGATTCGTTAAATATTAAAGGGTTAAAGAAAACTATCTGCAGGTCTGTTCTTTGTCACAAAAGTCATCAATTTGTGGATTATTTATGTTCGTAGTGTAATTATATTTTAACCACCAAATAAATTTACAAAGAGTAAAGATTAAAACAAGGAAAAAGTAAGAGCAGAGATCAAGTAAAAGTTTAATCACATATATACACAAAACTTTGACATTTGGCTTCACGGAGCAAAAAGTGTCCAAACCAAACACTCAAATGTTTGAGATAAGTAGATAGCGTCAGGGGGGATGATCCCTTGTCATAGGCGTCTACCAAGAGTATCAGCGGACAGGTGGAGGAATTGGGATCAGGGGACAAACTCAATGAACTCGCCTCGACGTTAAATGGTCCTGCGGGGCGGAAAGAAAGAACACAAAGCTGCAACAACTTTCGATCGGCGCGTTTTTATTGGTAAAGCCGGCGTGATCGCTTTATGCTTCCTGTCGGCTTTTGGGATTTCTGATACTGTCACTGTGAGTGAAGGTGAACTCTCTCTCTCTTACACACACAACCACACACACACACCCACACACACCCACACCCACACACACACAACAAGCGGCCCATATATGACGATTGGGAGAAACTGAGGGTAGTATTTAGATGATAAACTTCCTGTAGATTGCTGTGTGTGTGTGTGTGTGTGTGTGTGTGTGTGTGTGTGTGTGTGTGTGTGTGTCAGTCATTGTGTATTTATTTGCTTAATATTTATTTATGTGTGTTTTGAATACACGTTCAACACGTGTTCATTTTTATGTGTGACTGTTTTTTTTGTCCATGCGGAAGTGTGTCTGTGTGTGCGTGCACGCGCGTGTGTGCGAGCATGCTTGCGTGCATGTGTGTGTGTGTGTGTGTGTGTGTGTGTGTGTGTCCAGGTCCAGCAGGTTTAATCAGAGAGGGCCTTGTCCAGGATAAATTTGTGGCCCCCGGCCTCCTAATTCATCCTCGCCCTGCTGGCCTTGGGCCACTAATGAAACCCACCAAGGTTAACCAGCTACAATCTCTCTCACACACACACACACACACACACACACACTCTTCCTCCTGCACATCTTCATCTTATCCGTTCTCTCTTTCTTCTCAGTTTCTCTTTCTATCACTCCAGATTTATTTTTTTCCCACTCTTTCAACCTCCAAAGTGATCATCTCTTCCTCAAATAGATAATCATGTCCAGTTTGTTTCACATATAATCCACCTTTTTCAGTTAGAAAAAAATGTGTCTTTCTTTACTTTATTGTACTAGCAATTCTCGGAAGAAGTTAAGGTACTAGTGCTCCTTAAGGGGACTGGTGTTTTAACCTAAATCACAATCTTTTTTCAACTTTACTGTCGTCGCCACAGGACAGTCACCTTTTGTTGACTAAACTTAACTGCAACGGCTGCTGAAACGATCGTCACCTTAGAGTGCCCTGTTCAGTACCTCACAGTCACCTTTTCTTGGCTAAAGGTAACTGTAAAGACCGCTAAACTCAACTGCTGGTGGCCAGTCGTCACGTGACACAGCAGTCGCCGTAATTTCATAGGATATCATACGAATTGATTCATAAATTTGGGCATAACTTTTCAGCTGAACTGTGGCTCTGCACTATAGGGCCTGAAGTCACAGCAGTCTGCTGGTTGCATTGTAATTTCCAACCCGGTCTCACACCAGTTTGTGAAATGGTCACGTTATTTTTATTTATTGATACGTACAGGTCACGATTTTCTCGTTTATTTCGTGTACAGGTCACGAATTTAATTTTGTGTACAGGTTACGAATTTAATTTCGTGTACAGGTTACGAATTTAATTTCGTGTACAGGTTACGAATTTCATTTTGTGTACTGCCACGGGGAAATTAAACGCCACACGCCGGCAACAACAACGGATGGACCGCCACACGGGGATGCGATCCGCGGTCTCTGTGGCACGCAACAACGGGGACATGAAACGCCACAACAACGGGACGGTTGAGGTTAAGAAAAAAAAGAACTGGGAAAGGAACCGTCACACGCCAACAATAACGGGACAGTTGTGGTTAATAACGCAGAAAGGAACTGCAACACGCAGGACGTGATCCCCGCTCTCCGGGGTGAAAGTCCTGTGTTGTTACTCCCTACCGTTGTCGTGCTGTGATCACAAAATATGCTTAACATTTAAATACATTAAATTAAAATTCGTAATCACTACACGAAAAAAACGACATATTCGTGTTCTGTTCACGAATCAATAGATTCAATAACGTGACCATTTCACGAACTGCCATGAGACTGGGCTGGTAATTTCATACCAAACTGGTATCTAGTTTTACAGACAGATGATTATTATCTCCAGTGTTTGGTAGAGGAGATAATCAAGTTACATGTGAGTCATGTTTGTTGCCAAGCACTCCTTTGCTTATAACTAGTCAGGTTGTTATATATATATACGAATAGAGTACATTTTCCACACTGAGTCCGATTTGGAAGAGAAATGTTAACTAAAAGAAGGGCAAGACGGGAGGAGAAGATCTGAGAGAGTAAAGGAAATTGAAACATAAGGAGAGAAGGACAAAGAGGAGGATGAGGGATGGACGCAGGTGAGAGAAAAAATAAAAGAAAGATTATGAGTGAGAGAGAAAGTCCAGGATGAAAAGGGGACACGAGGGTGAGAGCTGTGAGCGAGCGAGGAATAGACAAGAAGAGAGAAAGAGAGAGGGACAGATTTCCCAAGGGGGTAATGGAGGGGCAGCTGGCTTCTAAATACAACACACACACACACACACACACACACACACACACACACACACACACACACATACACACATACACACCATCCTCATTAATTAGACTTCATTAGCGACTGTCGGATAAGACTAATCAGGGTGTGTTGTCGGAGATTGAGGGGAGTGTGTGTGTGTGTGTGTGTGTGTGTGTGTGTGTGTGTGTGTGTGTGTGTGGGTGTGTGTGTGTGTGTGTGTGTGTGTGTGTGTGTGTGTGTGTGTGTGTGTGTGTGTGATTTAGTAGCGGGGCTCAGCTGAGTTCGTTGAGTGAGCCCCAATCAGACCCCATAACACACACTCATCTGGTCAGCCAATGCAATCTGTCATCCGTTTGTATGCCACAGGTTGTCAGTTCAACAGCAGGTTGTGTGTGTGTTTGTGTGTGTGTGTGTGTGTGTGTGTGCGTGCGTGCGTGTGACCTTGTGTAAATGACAGCGCCAATACAGATGACACACATATCATCCTAGCTGCTAAACACTATCCCTCACCAGGTAGTATGTGTGTGCAAAACACAACATGATGGATTCACACACATACACACACACGTACACACTGGGTATATATTCGATGTGTGTCTGAGGAGGAATAAAGGTTACATTACACGATGAATTAACTTAACGTACTTAAAATGTCTTTATTTTTCCTTTTTCCATCTCTGTCTTGCGAATAAAAAACAGATATTGAAAAGACACATGGAAAATGAAACATTGTTGTCTTCAAATGATGGCTTTTTTAGGAGTCCTTCAGGTAAATGTTCCTTATTGCTTTCTTTGGACATGCATCACATTTTTCAGAAAGAGACATAATGTTTGTGTTGCACTTGCCTAATATTTTACACAGCTTTTATTGTGAAGCAGCTGCAGGAAATATAAGGTGTTTTTTTACCAATTTAGTGATACTAATTGTTGATGGTCAAAACCTGTGGATCCCAAAGTTGGGTCCGGGGACTCTTCAGGGGTCCCCAGCAAAAGGGGAATACCATGTCAGGCTACGACATAGCCTGACGTAGTATTCCCCTTGACCGTGCTCCTTGACCGTGCTCCTCTCAAACAATGTAACTACACATCAATCACAACTGTGATTGGTCTGCTTTGCCGTGGCTTGGTAGCGTTGAATTTCCCCTTGTCTCGCTTTGTCAGACCCTCCTCCACAATGCTGCGGAAGAGGGTCTGGCTAGTCCACACAGCACTCCGGGATGGGAGAAAAACGTGCTCTGGTTTATTGGCATTTCTTTAAACCAATCACAATCGCCATGGGCACGCTAAGCTCCGCACAGTGCCTATGCAAAATAGCCTCGGTAAGGAACTTGTTTTGGTGGAACATGTGTACGTTCAAAGGTTGTTTTAGTCGTGCAACAGAAAACTCAGATTGGACAGATAGTCTAGCTAGCTGTCTGGATTTACCCTGCAGAGATCTGAGGAGCAGTTAACCATAGTCCTCAGAAATCTGCCAAAGTTTAAAATTCTAACAAAAAGAAAGCAGAAGGTAACATGCATCGGGCGGAATTTCCTGCGGCACCGGAGCAATCCCAGAAGTGGAACGTCGAGGACATAGACTACATTTCCCCCTAATCATTTCTGGGTTCACCTTCTCCGTAAACAACATGAAATCAAGGAGAGGGTTACATTTGTTCTGTTACAGCTTGCCGACTGTGGTCAGAAAGACCAGGGGAGACACTTTGTTTCTCCCATTACGCCTCTTGAGTCTGTAGTAGCTCCGATGCTAATCACTGTCACACAACGACCCTAACCCCCTTAAAGAGATACGCTAGAACAAGGCAGACACCAGCGCACAAGAATAAACATCAGGCCACTTACGTAGTCTACGGCAAAAGCTTTGCACAAAGCCCTTGTAGAAGCATACATCGCCTTAATTCCATCCATTAGTTACACAAAGACAGAATGTATGACTGTTTTAGTCATGGGTTTCATACACTTTCTGTAATAAAACATCTGAAATCAGATGGGGGACCCTGGGACGAAATCTTATCAAATGGGGGTCTGTGGTCTAATTTGTGTCAGTTTAGGGGTCAGTTACGTCAAACGGTTTGGGAACCACTGGTTTAAACAAAAATGTGGTAATATTTTGCACTATTTAGCGCCACAGCTGGGAGCAAGTTATCCCCACTCCTATCAAAAAAATAGCAAAAGTCTCATGGGTGCTGTTGTTGTTCTTGCTCAGCTGTGATTTGAGGATTGAGGGGAAAAGGGTGGGGCTTAGGTTCGGTTAGTTTGTAACTTTCTTCTGTTAATGTGGATGCCATTGAATAAACAGACCCCGTATTGTCATTTGCTCCCAGCAACATCTAACAGCATCTAACTTTTTGCAGTAACTGCCAGAGCTAATGCAGACTTTTGCCTAAGACACACACACTTGCACACACTCACACATGATCAGTTGGTGAGACAACACACACAAATGCACTCAGGTTTTTGCTGACACAGCAGGTTTTGTCAGTTGTCTTGTTGGCCGGCTCAGATCTTTATGCTTCCAACGAGAGCCGAATGCCAAAGCGGGCACAAACACAAACGCACACATAAATAGGTATATGCGCACACTCTCTTTCTCTTCTCACAAATGAACACACATTAACACACACACACACACACACACACACACACACGCATGCACGCGCACGCACACACACACTCACAAAGTCATAACAGGCTCTTTTTACAAACACACAAAGGCAGCTCATCCTCGCCACGCTCCAGGAGTGACAGATCGATTCCCAGGACAGCTGCTACTCAGACAGGTGTGTGTGTGTGGGTGTGTGTGTGTGTGTGTGTGTGTGTGTGTGTGTTCTTCCTTTCACACTTAAAAAGAAAGACAAGAACTTAAAGAATTTTCG
>CM042321.1:5048520-5051020 GCA_023566125.1 Zingel zingel | reverse complement strand
TCAGGTTGGTGTGTAAAGCTGGGCGAGGCTGTGAAGGTCTGAGCTCATTACTGCTGATAAATAACAGAGTAATAAACCAGAGGGACTGAGCGATACAGAAACACAAACACACAGTGACGGAGTGGAGTTTAAATATGGAGCCAGACACTCTGTCTCCATACAGCTCTGTCATTTCTACTGTGTGTCAGTCTGTTTATTACCTGTGTGGATGTGTGTGTGTGTGTGTGTGTGTGTGTGTGTGTGTGTGTGTGTGTGTGTGTGTGTGTGTGTGTGTGTGTGTGTGTGTGTGTGTGTGTGTGTGTGTGTGTGGGCTGATGGTCAGGGTGTGTCTGTGTGTGTTCTTGGTCAATCTGTGTGTTTCCTATATGTGCGTGTGTGTGTGCGCAAAGTCAATTAGAATCAATTTGTACACTCAGCTGTTTGAACCCTATCAGCCCATCGTCCCCATGACTCCGTCTGTGTCTGCCACATTGTTACCTTGTTGTTGCAGAGCTGGTGGGCCCCTTTGGTCACTGTGTGAGGGTCAGTTTGGTCCCAGTGTTTGTGGTGGCCGTGGTGGTCACAACCAATCAAATCCCTTGGGAAAAAAAAAAAAGTCAGATCAATTATGGTCCAGCTCCCGTTGACAGTCAGAGGATAAATTCATTCTGTGTGTTGTGTTTAACACCCATGTTGTCCTTGGGTAAAACATTTTGACCCGTTTACAAAGTTTCTATATCAGAAATATGGAAAATCTGTGATCATCCATAAACATAAGTTCCTCTGATCTTAACTATTAGTCAAGATAATTCAGAATTTCTGCTTATTTTGCTAAAAGAAATAGGCCTTGTTTCATGTAAATGAGGTTTATTGACCATAAATTCCAAAAACCAGTGTAAAACTAGTGGTAATAAGTTATGAGGTTGGCTACGAAGATGTAACACAGAATTGGGTAATAATTTGTAGGCTACCTTGTGCTTTATAAACAGGCAAACCAAACCAGATGACAACAAGTGCATGGTCGACGGGAAGACAATACGAGGGTTAGGGAATTTAATTGTCGTCTGATGTAGTCATCCTTTTAAAATTAATCCTAATCCTTAATCCTATTAAAATCAAAGGAATACTTCACTTATGTATCTTTTGAGACACTCATCCCCTGTTGTCTTGAAAGGTGGCTCTGAAAAGTTTGTATCTTGCTCTCGCTGTTGTCAGCTTGGATTCACAAAAGTTGAATGAATTATAATGTAGACCCCACCAAAAAAAACACATCAAATGGTCCATGTAAATTTCTCAACCCATAAAAATGTCTCCATAAAAACTCCTGCAGCCTACACTTCTCCACTGTTGATCTGTTGACAAAAAAGAAATTAAGCATTCATTCTGGCTTATCTCAGGGATCTATGGATCTATACTTCATAAATGCACACACAAAGAAAAAGGACGGAACAGGATGGAAGTAACAGAACCTTGCAAGCTATCAACACCCAACATCTGTTTGGTCGTACATTAATTGTTTGGAGCAAAAACCAAAAAAAGTATGGGCGATTAGTCGTGTGGTCATTCTTGTGCAAATAAAGCAAAATGGAAATGTGTTTTTCTGAATGCTGAAGGCCATGACTCACTATCAGCTCTGCTCATGTGATGAGTCAACATCAACCAGAGCTTGACATTAGTCCATATGTTTTTTCGCCCAGCAGTTTTCCTTGGGTTAGGGTGGCACCTACATCATGGTTGCAGCTGTCGCCGTGGTCCTGCTCCGTGCCCTGCTATGCCCTGCTACACTTTGCAGTGCCCTGCTATGTCCTGCTACGTCCGGCTACGCCCTGCTATGCCCTGCAGTGCCCTGTACGCCATGAACTACTACAACTACTATTTCTAGTCATAGTTCCATTATCTTTATTGTGACTATTATTGCCACTGTTCATCACACCCCCAACTGGCACCGTCAGACATTCAGCCTACCAAGAGCCTGGGTCTTTCAGGGGTTTCTCCCTAAAAGGAAATTTTTTCTTACCACCCTTGGTTACTCCCTAAAAGGGAGATTTTCCTCGCCACTGTTGAATTGAATTGAATTAGCAGCCGCCAACCTGCCAAATGCGTGTAGATTTCAGCAGCGTTACATTGTCACTCTCACTAGCCAATGTGGCAGGTGGCATGCCTTTAAATTGTAACACTGGTGGCTGGAGTGCTGTGTCACTGTGCCGCTGCCCGACACAGGAACACAGCTGTGACCCAGGGTGCAGTCCACGGCGGGAATACAGTGGCCCCTACGACACACCAGACCAGCAAGCCGCGGTCGATCCTGTAAAATATCCCCCAGAGCTCTGTTCAGCGTGCACACGCAACATGGCAAGTCAAGGCAACAGTTGTGTCTGCATAGGTTTATAGAAGAAGTACAGAGAAAGAGTGCATCAGGACAATTCACTTATTAAAAATAATTGGTCTGTGTGTGCCACTTCCCGTCATCGAGGGCGCATGCCGGCTACTAATCTTCTACACCCTTGTAGCTTATGCAATA
>CM042321.1:5036020-5043520 GCA_023566125.1 Zingel zingel | reverse complement strand
TCTCGGTACGCTTTCAATCAAAGTCTTGAGCGGTTCGTTTGTGGTGAGAACGTGATCCGACCTCGAACCGCCCCATGTACTCCGCAAGTCTGAGCTAAATGTCTCCTGTAGTCAGGGGGGCTTTGCAATCTGTGATGCAGCAGAACACGCAAATTGTAGCCGCTTGTAGTGTTTCTCTGACATAAATAGACAGCAGTCAAGCTCGCCAGCCGTCATTCACATCTCCATGGTACAACCAGCCGCCACTAAAGTTGAAGACAGACGCCGACAGAGCAGAGCGAAGTCTTGGTGACCAGAGCAGACGTAAGAACGTCATTCACCAAATGACTGATTATTGAAATATGCACTAGTCACAGGACTTTTTTCCGGTATTTACTTTCTTGCTCCTGCCCCAGACAAACCCGACCAGTAAGAGGAGTGAACATTCTTGCGTGATTTGTAATGACGCATTTTAGTACGCTTGGATTTATCAACTGACAACAAACTATAGGTGTGAAAACGCCACAGAGCCTAATGTGAACTAAAGTTTCCTCGATTATTTAAACTCCTAATTTCCAGCTGAAGGAAGGCTCAAAAAAACAACTCACTGCTAGCTGACACGCTAACGCAAACATAAACACTGTGACCTATATCACCCGAGGCTCTAGAGCTACTAAGAGGTGATTTCTTTTTTGTTTTTTAAAGTGAGTGAGCTCCTCTATCTCTGCCCATGACAGGTCAAAGGTCAGATAAGGACTGTCTGCTGTGAAATAGAGTGGGGGAAGAGGAGAAGGAGGTGTGTGGGGGGGGGGGGGGGGAGTCACCTGATGACAGGACAGGAGGAAGAGGAAGGCACAGGGGAAGTTGTCAGTGTTAGCACGCTACTGGTGTTGATAGGCGCCCTCAGGAAGGTGTTTGATAAGTGAGGCTGTGAGTTACTGAGTAACTAAACCTCTGTTGGGTAACAGGTTCGGGGTTCAGTTCCCTCTCTGTGTGGGGCATGGGGCTAATATTGACGGGTTGGGGGTTTGATTCTCTTTAGGGACTGCTCATGCTAACAATAAGTAGTGCTGGAATGTAACTACATTTACTCAAGTACTGTACTTGTGTACCCTTTATGTTATTTTATGTAATAATTCGTACCAAGCTTCTATATTAATCTGAGTTAACCTGCAGTGTATGTACCTTCAGTATTCTTTTTGTATCAGGTGACAGCAGGGCTTTTGGAGGTGTCTGCTCCTTCACCTTCTCACCTTCGGCCAGCTGAATCAGGCTGCATTTGTCCTAATTGATTTTTTCAGGAAGAACAGTTTAGTTTAAGTTGTCATTCAGTAAGAGCTCCACTTACACACTGATGTCCCACACACGTCAGAGGTCACAAAAGACCATCATGTCTTCCCTATCAGCAGTCCAGGCTGACCAACATTTTTCAGGAGATGCACAGCCGGGCTGTAGTCGTATTCCAGAGCAGATTGCAACACCAATGCATGTGTAAGAATTTGACTTGACTACTAGATGTACTACATACTGTAGCTGACATCGTACAAGGGAAGCACAATCAGTGATCTCAAAACCTTCATGACAAGATTCCTCAAGAAACACTCAACTGTTTTTTTATATTGACCTGATAATCAGGTCCGGACATTGTCCGAAGTTGCTCTTTCACAAATGTAGCACACAACAAGAGATTGTCCGTGTCAGACGCATTCTCACTTACTGGAAATACTCTGTTTGGTTTAGACGAGAAGTGGCGCTTGGGTAGAGCGTGCAGCAGGCAGCACATAGTCTATATCAACGACGGAAATTCCGCTGGATGTCCCTAATTTTCGTGCCGGATGTCCGTAACCTTCTGATTTGTTGGCATACAGTCTGTGATGACATTCTAAACTCAGATGGATTTCTGAGGACTACGGTTAACTGCTCCTCAGATCTCTGCAGGGTAAATCCAGACAGCTAGCTAGACTATCTGTCCAATCTGAGTTTTCTGTTACACGACTAAAATAACCTTTGAACGTACACATGTTCCACCAAAACAAGTTCCTTCCCGAGGCTGTTTTGCAGAGGCACCATCATTGAGTCCGGTTCCTAGCCAAAGACAATTGTGATTGGTTTAAAGAAATGGCAATACACCAGAGTACGTTTTTCTCCCATCCCGGAATGCTGTGTGGACTAGCCAGACCCTCCTCCGCAGTGCTGTGGAGGAAGGTCTGGCAATGCGAGACTAGGCAGAACAAGACACAGATTACACCGCGGTCCGGTTCGAGTCTCTTGTCGTTCTTTGAATTTGTCTGGATATTTTGGCATCGGGCCTTAATGATAAAAGTTCCCGAATCTCGTTGTCTCTCCAGTTTGACATTTTCGTTGCGTCTTTGTTTAAATGACTGTTCCTCTTCACCCTTGGTTGGTTGTTTATTCTTCCGAATTTGCGTAAGCCACATGATAGAAATGTCATCAAACGCCCTCTAGTTCGCTGTAAATTTTCCGGACAATGAGCTGCTCTATTCACACTTGGACTCAATCTGACATTACACAGACTATGTAATCGAGAGCTGGCAGGGTAAAGTCCGTTAAACGTCTGGTCCCACTGAAGCTGACATTTTCTATTTCTAACATACTGCTTCTCTGGGTAATAGACTAGATAAGTTCAGGGTTGCAGTGCATGTGTGAAAGAAGCTTTGATTTCTTTTTGATTATTAGTGAATACTCATATTGGTTTTTCTTGGCCCTCACTGGGCAGAGGAGCAGCTCGACCACCATAAGATGACATAGTATTAAGAGTGACAACGGTAACGAGTAGTATGAAAGACGAAAATCTGCCTAAGGAGTTTGGTTTGGGTGGTGGATGGGTCAAACAACACAGGACTTTCACCCAAGACACCGGGTTCATGTCCTGCGTTTTGTAACCCCACCCACGATCTTTTCCTAAACCTAACTGTCCCATTCTTGTGCCGCATGACAGTTAAACAGATGTCACGACCCAGAGCGTCAAATAGTGATGCCAAGAATCCTGACCAAAGACGTTTAAATATGATGCTAAAGGAGACTTTTTGTGTCAATAACAAACGCCAAAGGAACCTGACCAAGTGTTGCTTTTTGACGCAATGGGATTGAGAATGTGTTGGCTTAACCATAACAGATGAGGTCATGTCAGGGTCCAGGAACAACAGCAGTTGCAGTTTTGTGTTTGCACGTTCACATGTGACAGATAACCTCCTCTCCTCTCAGCTCTTCTTTTCTCCTATATAATCCTCTCACCCTTTTCTTTTCCTCTTCTTCCTCTCTGTTACCTGTCCTATTCCCATCACAGAGCCACATTTAAATATATTTCAAAGTCAGTGTTGCCTGACGTCACGTCCATTCATTCCCATTCACTCCCATTCACTCCCACTCACTCCCATTAAATTCTAAACAGCACATGACTTTACAAGAAGACAAGACATCTAATGAACATACAAAAGACGTTTGAAAGTATTTAGCTTTAAATGGCCTTGTTTAAGAAATACACTAGCAAAAAAATTGATTGTCTCCTTGTGATAAGAGCTGAGAAAAAACAGCTGAAAACCAACTAATTTGGATATTGTTGGTTGTCTCCTCTCCGCCTCCACAGACGTTATGATGTTCTTTGAGTCTGTAAAACATGTTGCCCTTTGAAGATATGTGCTAATAGGAGCTATTACACTCACTCTTCTCCTCCCTGCCTTTTACTCACAAATACTCTCTTCCCTTCCTCCACCTCCCCTCCTCCTTTTTCTCTCTTTCTCCTTCTCTCTGTCCTTTTTCTGTGTCTCTAATTAGCGGTGTGTTAAACTTGGTGAACAGTGGTCAGGAATGCCCCGACAAGCTCATAAAATGACATCAAACTCCGGAGATGCCGACAAACAGGTTTAACCTCCCTGCTCATACAGTCTACGACAGGGTCGGCGAACATGTGGCACTGGAGCCGCATTCGGCCCTTTGCCTGCTCCTGTGAGGCTTTTACTGTGTGGCTGGGGGGCTGTGTAATCAGTTGATTTTTTTCTTTAACTTTGTGAAACATATTTCAGATAAGTCTGCCAATACTGCCAATTTATTTATTATTTATTTACCTTAATTTAACCAGAAAGAGACTCATTGAGATTAAATAAAATCTCTTTTTCAAGAGTGTCCTGGCCAAGACAGGCAGCAGTACAACCACACATACATACAAACCCAAAATACACAAAAACACTAAAAACATAAAACAACTGAAACAGAAAATCCCTCAAAGTCAACCACAATCCTCAACACATCATGCAAAACATCTACAGCCAGATGTGGCTTCCTCCAAGTCAATCAGCAGCTCATTATGTTTCATGGATTTCTGTAACTTGTTCCATGTAGAGGGAGCAGCAAACTTAAACGCATTTTTCCCCAGCTCAGTTTTAACCTTTGGAACAGACAGAAGGAAAAGATCCTGGGAACGAAGATGGTAAGTCCCGGTACTATTTTCACTGAAATAGCCTTGTATATGAAGATATGCCAGTGTTGAAGTCTCCGTGTTGATAGAGAAGGCCATCCAACATGTTCATACAGTTCACAAAACATAAATAAATTTGCCAGTCATTTTAAAGTAAACAAAAATAAGAAAGAAAACACAACCAAATAAACAAACTCGCTGCAAATACAGAAACGATGCAAAATGAAAAGCACACAAATCCTGAAACAGAAAAACGCTGCATCCAGATGCTCGTTAAATCAGTGATTTGAATGGTAATTATTTGGTACAAGATATTACACTATGTTCTGTGATATATCATTTTATGATAATGTTTATTGAAGATATTTAGTTTGCAGTCAATTAACTGAAAATGGTAATGCGTTTTCTCAGCAATTAATATATATTTTGAACATGTAAAACCAAGGTAATTATTTGACATTTGAAATCTTTTTTTTTTTTGCATGATTTAGGAATTTAAAATAGTTATTAAAGCACAAAATCAACAGCATCCTTATTCACACTGCTTTTACCTAATTTATTTCATTTATTCATGTTTGGGTGGGAAAGTTAGTCATGTGTTAGTTGTGATGTTCCTGGTTAATGTTACTGTTTAAATTCGGGATTTGCAAGATGAAGTTTATTTAAATTTTTTTACAATCGCTCATGATAATGTTCCATTTTCTTTATCATGAGATTGAACTAAGAGACAATTACTGATTTTGTGTCAGACTGTTTGTATTTTATATTTGATTAGATTTATTTAAGATCTACAAAATACACAAATGCAACATATAACATTTTAAAGTGAGAACACGTGTTCCCCTCATTGTCCCACGATTAAAGACAGACACAAAACATCTAAAATTAAATAGTAATGCTGTTCCATCCCTCCTTCACTCCTTTCTTCACTCATTCATCCCTTTATTATCTCCCCTCCACCTCCATCTCCATCTTTGATGTGTCTCCTTCTGCTCTGCCTCGCTTTCCCCCGGCGATGTGGCCACACAATGACTTTTTCATGGCGAGAGGAGGAGAGACCGAAAGAAAGAGAAGGGGAAGAAGTGACTATACACGGGATGAAGGGGGGAACAGGGAAGCCTGGAAAGAGGGATGAAGAGGAGATTGAGAAGAGAGAGAAGGGGAGGGGGAGGGGGAGAAGGAAAGGAGGTAGAGGAGGGGAGAAAAGAGGGATGGGCGGAAGAAGGGTAGACTGGGGTCAGAGCTGACGTTGGGGGGTTGATGTGGGGTCAACATGATGAAGCAGTAATGGAAGTGTGTGTGTGTGTGTGTGTGTGTGTGTGTGTGTGTGTGTGTGTGTGTGTGTGTGTGTGTGTGTGTGTGTGTGTGTGTGTGTGTGTGTGTGTGTGTGGTATCAGAAGATGTATGGCTGGTTGACAGAATAGAGAGAGACAGAGGCAGATTACAGCGGAAGGCAGAGAGGTAATGGCCTCGATGTGGGCGTGTACCTGTGTGTGTGTGTGTGTGTGTGTGTGTGTGTGTGTGTGTGTGTGTGTGTGTGTGTGTGTGTGTGTGTGTGTGTATGTGTGTTCTTGTTTAACTTTATTCGTGGGGTCCAAAAACCGGGAGTCCAGTATACTTGTGGGGTCCGGACAGCTTTGTGGGTCCAAAATGCTGGAGCCCACAAGGTTAAAGGGCTGTTTGAGGGTTAAAACTTGGTTGTAGGATTAGTGTTAGAATTAGGTTAAGGTTAGGGTGAGGGTAAGGGTTAAGGTTAGGCATTTAGTTGTGATGGTTAAGGTTAGGGTAAGGGGCTAGGGAATGCATTATGTCAATGACGGGTCCCCACAAAGATAGTGAGACGCACTATGTGTGTGTGTGTGTGTGTGTGTGTGTGTGTGTGTGTGTGTGTGTGTGTGTGTGTGTGTGTGGTACCTAATTATTTAGCTTTTTGCTCACCAAAGTTTTAGATCCTGAAAAAGGGTTGGGTTTAGGAAAACAATAACGGGACACAGGACACGATCCCCAGTCTCCTGAGTGAAAGTCCTGTGTTGTTTGACCCATCCACCACCCCAACTAGCATCCCTATGCGGATTTTCGGCCTTACACAGTATCGTAATCGCTCTTAATGCTACGTCATCTTCTCATTGAATTTACATTGGCATTGTTTTCTGTGGTGGCCACACGGAATTTTCACACATTCCGTGCCACCACCACATAATGAGCTGTTAACTTGTTGTGATCATTTCACGGAATTCTGTGAGACCAGGCTGACTGCAACACAACCCCTCAGAATCTAAACCAAAACGGGGGTCAGAAGTGTTTCTGTTGGTTTAGGGGCTCTGAAGTGCCAGAGCAGTGTAAATGCGAGGTGTAAACGTAGCAAAAGATACTCGTTTTGAACCCAGTCATAGCAATGTAAATGTAGTCTTTGTGTGATGCCTGGTATAATAAAAGTGAGAGGGACAAACATCGGATTGTGAAAAGTGACGACATGGGGGTATAGCTTACTGGCCAAAAGGCTGCTTAAATTATGTAAATTAGTCTGAAAATATGCAGCACCGAAGCGATTATATAGTCAATGAATCGTAAGTTTTACAGTCTGACATGTGAGGATTTGCTGATTGTCTCTATTCATATCATTCTGAATTGAATATGACTGTTGGTCAGACAAAACAAGCGATGTAAAGACTTCACTTGACATTCTGTACCTAAAAGAGAAATCTATTAATTAAAAAGTTGTTGACAGATTTCTAACCCTAACCCTAACCCACTATGAAACTGATTATTTGCCGCTCTAAACATGCAGTATGTTTAACCAATTTGTAAAAGCACATCTCATAACATATATGTTAATGTGTTTCCATGCTGTAACACAAACCCATTCTGCAGTCTGTAAACATGGAGAGCAACACATGAGTGTTTGTATTCAGAATAAAGGAACAACCAGCTCTCAGGACAGAGCGAGGGAGGGAGAGGTGACCCCTGATTGGCTGGAGTGACACAGAGGTGAGGTGAAAGGTCACCTCGAAGAGAGAGAGAGAGAGGGGGTCGGGGGGCATATCAACACCTTGTCTAATATCTGTGTGTGTGTGTGTGTGTGTGTG
>CM042321.1:4983520-5031020 GCA_023566125.1 Zingel zingel | reverse complement strand
TGAGTCTGAGTTAGGCGAGTGCCTTGAGCTTGTTTTGTCTGGTTAAAGCTTTGGCCTGGAGGACTGGATATGTTTTTAAATCTGCTTTTATTTAAAATGTCATAGCGTTCAGGTGGCTGCGTACGTGCCATAGAATCTATTTAAACAAATGAATGAATGAAATGTGTTCATTTAACCCTAAGCCTAACCCTAACCCCTAACCCTTATATCAACAAATTGATTTTCATATTGGTACACCACGGTGTTTATATTTATCATTTTTAATTTTATTGTTCACGAGTGATGATTCAGAGATGTTGAGGACCTTTTTTTAAAGTGATATGACTCCTACTAACTGTCCTGTCCAGTGGCTCTTTTAATCTGCTTTTAAACACCTGTATGCCTTTTAATTTGCTTTTAGATAACCAAACTTGTTTTTTAAGCAGTGTTTAAAGTGGTTTTCATGCCCTGCTACACTCTGCTATGCCCTGCAGTGCCCTGCTACGTCCTGCTATGCCCTGCAGTGCCCTGCTACGTCCTGCTATGCCCTGCAGTGCCCTTTATGCCATTAACTACTACAACTACTATTTCTAGTCATAGTTCCATTATCTTTATTGTGACTATTATTGCCACTGTTCATCACACCCCCAACCGGCACCGTCAGACACCAAGAGCCTGGGTCTGTCAGGGGTTTCTCCCTAAAAGGAAGTTTTCCTCACCACCCAAGGTTACCACTACTGTCGTACTAAATACTTGCTCTTGGGTGAATTACTGGAATTGTTGGGTCTTTCTGTTGGGTAAATTATAGACAGTGGTCTAGACCTGCTATATCTGTAAAGTGCCTTGAGATAACTCTTGTTATGATTTGATACTATAAATAAAATTGAATTGAATTGGTTTTCCACATCAGCGGTCCCCTTGTGCCCGTGCGCCTCGGAGCACCCATCCCGGACGCTACGTTTGAACCCAAACCTAACCCCTAACCTTTTATGAATGCAACCTAACCCTAACCCCAAGTTTGAAAATTGTTAGTCGAAGATGTCCCAAAGTCACCCTTGTAAAACCACCTGTGCCTGATGTTAACTGGTTTATTTGTGTTTTATCATGGTGGGTTGCCTTCAGCAACATGCTTTTTAAGCTCTAGAGAAGCTGAAAAAAATGTCTCAGTAGCTTCCATTTCCTTCACCTGTTTTTGCTTTTTTTTTGCTGCAGATGTTGGTCTTTTACACTATTACTGGTTTACCTTGACTACAGTTGTGAACTTCTAAACTGGTCTGGAGTGTGAAACTACAAAGCTAAAGCTGTTGTGAGTTTTAGAAAAAAAAAACTGTTTGTACAGAGCAGCGTGTAAAATCATGTTTCTGCTTTGGTCAGGCTTGTCTCTACAAAAAACCTTGAGTGGATTTTGGAAGTCTATCAAGTATACTCAAACTCTGAAGCATCTACTTCCATTTCTTTTTCTTCTGATGTATTATTCTTAAGAGCTTCATAACTTAATAGAGATGTCAGCAGCTTCTTGCCAAGCTGAATGAAGGATACTTGAGTTATGTGTTCTCTTCCATAATCTTCTGTAGTGCTGAAGAGCATTCTAGCAGTTCTCCTCAGTATTCTAATGTTATCTAGTAGCTGCAAAAGGCTAATAATCAACAAAAAATATCTCTCTGTTGATGATGTTTTGCACATAGCATGCAGCTTCTTAAACCCATTTAAGATTTTTTTTGCAGGGGGTTCAGACGCCCTGTGTGTTGTGGACGGGCAAGAAGACGACACCTAATTTGGCCTAAGGTCTTGGAGGTTACAGTTGTGGTCAGCTTTTTGCCAGGAAGGCGCTCCGAGGGGCAACTCGGCCCCGGGTCATGGAGGTTATGGCCCTGCTGGGCTTTTAGGGTTGATGCAAGGGTTAGGAAAAAGGTTTTAACCAGCATTAGAAATGAGTAGGGTCATCTCAACTCCAGGTTTTACTGATCAGCTACAGTTTTGATTTATGGTGGAACAAAGGACAGAAAGGAGAAGGTAGCTTAGGTCCAGTTTTTCAGCTTCATGGTGTCCGTTTTTTGGACTTTGAGCAATGCCAACTTGGTTCCGAAACATGTTGGTGTTCGGCAGGTCAGCTTGCTGACGACCAGCATTTGGAAGGATTCAATTCACTTCAATTTTATTCATAGTGTCAAATAATAACAGAAGTTATCTCAGGACAATTCACAGATAGAGCAGGTCGAGACCACACAATGTTTTATAGAGATCCAACAATTTCCACAAGAGCATGCATTTGGTGCGACAGCGGCATGAAAACTTCCTTTTAACAGGCAGAAACCTGGAGTAAGAGTAATCAAGTCAAACTAACTGCAGACTGTTGGGAATTCATGAGATTCTGGAGCATTTTTGAGTCAAACTCAAGATGAGAAGGGCATGCCTAGTCTTGCATGTCTTCATGTCTTGGGGAACTTTGGTAGTGGTCAGCTTGGAGAGTTGGACTTGGGACCCAGGTTAGAGATGGGAAGGGGCATCAAAATGTGAACTTAATTCTCAGTTTGGGGGTTAGTAGCTTTGGTCAACTTTAGTTTTGGAGCCAGTAGAGGTTGAAGCCAGAATTAGAGACCTGGCTGGTGCTAAGACTAAGTTATAGTCTTGGTCAGCATTTTTGAATCAGCCCCTGAGCTCAGAAGGACCTCTGAAAGCTACATTTATCCAGGTTTTTTTGGGGGGTTATGGTAGTGGTCATCTTCGAGGGTCAGAGCGAGGGTTGGGGGCTGGGGTTAGAAAGGAGAAAGGGCCTCTGTGGGTCACCCTGGCTCCAGGTCCAGGGGGTAAGGATTTTGGTCAGTTCCTGGGCAGAGAAGGCTCCAGGGCCCGGGGCCTTGTTGCGTCCAGGGACCAGGCTGCAGCCAGGTCAGCGGGTGATGGATGAGGCTGAGGCTGATTATGGCAGGTGCCCACCAGTCCTGACCAGTCCAGCTTAATCAGCAGAGCACTCGGACAACAGACTCCATTTAACCCCCTAATGACCGGTCACTCAATCTGGACACACACTAACACACACACACACACAAACATTATGAACTGTGGAACAATTAAAGTCCTGGTTGTAGCGACTGATAATGTAATTAAGTCTTTACAACTGAGTGCACTGAGCTGCTGCAGACTCATCTAATTGAATCACTGTTTACTCAGGTCAATCATTAAGGTTAAGATGTTCAAGAGGAATATGTTGAACAGTCAGTGAGTTTTTTTGTATTATTATGTGTCTGATATTTGTGTTAATTGTGTGTGTGTGTGTGTGTGTGTGTGTGTGTGTGTGTGTGTGTGTGTGTGTGTGTGTGTGTGTGTGTGTGTGTGCGTGTGCATGTGCGTGCGTGCGTGCATGCACGCGTGTTGAACTGCACTTTTGTCTGTTGAGCGTCATCCGACTCCCTACAGTGACCCACTTTCTGCAGACCGTGGGCATTGTTTTACTTTGTTCTGCTTCATTTGGCAAAAGAGTGTGTTGTGTGTGTGTGTGTGTTTGTGTGTGTGTGTGTGTGTGTGTGTGTGTGTGTGTGTGTGTGTGTGTGTGTGTGTGTGTGTGTGTGTGTGTGTGTGTGTGTGTGCTTGTTTTACTATATTCGTGGGGTCCAAAAACCGGGGAATACTTGTGTCTGCACAGCCTTGTGGGGCCCAAAATGCTGGACCCCACAAGGTTAAAGGGCTGTTTGAGGGTTAAGACTTGGTTTTAGGATTAGTGTTAGAATTAGGTTATGGTTAGGGTGAGGGTAAGGGTTAAGGTTAGGCATTTAGTTGTGATGGTTAAGGTTAGGGTAAGGGGCTAGGGAATGCATTATGTCAATGACAGGTCCCCACAAAGATAGTGAGACGCACTATGTGTGTGTGTGTGTGTGTGTGTGTGTGTGTGTGTGTGTGTGTGTGTGTGTCTGTGTGTGTGTGTGTGTGTGTGTGTGTGTGTGTGTGTGTGTGTGTGTGTGTGTTATTTGTAGTACCTTTCAGCAAACATTCTGTTAGCGCATTTTACATGTCTCCATCACATTTCAAAAGGACCCAGAGTTTATTTTCTGGAGAAAAAAAGTTGCTCAGACTTCTTGTGACTTTGTAACCCTTTACACTTTTAAATAAAATCGGTCACACTTCCAGTAAAGACAGAGAAGATCACATTCAGGTCGCATTTGCAAATAGCGTGCAAACCACTCACAAAAGACCTAGAAGCCTTAAATGTTGCAGATCATAACTCTGAAGAAAGACTTCTGCTATTGTAAAACGGCTGAAAGTTTGTCAAACCATGAAATTAGAGAACTTCTTTCCATCCAAACTAAAGATGAGATAACAAGAAAGTTAAACAGTTTACGGAGACAACAGACTTTGACTTTTGATGTTATTTAATGAAACACATCACTTATGCAGGAGATGCAGGGTGTCAACGATGCGTCAGCAGTTGTCCTCCCTCCACCATTAGGAATGTGTGTGTGTGTGTGTGTGTGTGTGTGTGTGTGTGTGTGTGTGTGTGTGTGTGTGTGGGTGTGTGTGTTTGTGCTCAGGGTGATCACATTAGTGAAAGTAGAAAGTGTTAATTGGACAGTTAATATCAGAGGTGAGAGAACAAATTACCATAATGAGTGACAGATAACAGCGTAAAGTTTGTGTATTGAGTGTTTGTTTTCATTAAAGAAAGCATGCACACCTTTTAGAGTCTCCAACAAACATGTCCTATCTGAGCTGGATCATTTTCTGTCATCTCTCGTCTGTCTGTATGAAAATGCCCCCAGAAATAAAGACAACTGCAACCTGTTACCTGTTACATAAGATTCCAGTCTCTGCAAGTTAATTTTCAAAGTGCGCTGACACAAACTGAAACCTGTCTGAGAAGAGAAGGAAGGAAGGAAGGAAGGAAGGAAGGAAGGAAGGAAGGAAGGAAGGAAGGGAAAAAAACCCAAAGGAATGAAGGAACGGAGGAACAGAGGAAGGAAGAAAGGAAAAAAGGAACGGAGGAAGGGGAAAATGGAGAGGCACAGCAGAAAGTAGGAAGAAAAGAAGAACATGAAAGGGAGGGGAGGAAAGAGTAAATATCAAGTCAAGTCAAGACAACTTTATTGTCAATTCTGCAATATGTTTTGTCAACAACAAAAATTTTTGTACTTTGTAACTCCTATAAGAATACCAGAATACTTTAAGAATATTAAAGTGATACAAGAGAGGATGGAAGTACGATAATCTCACTATAAATTCACGTTTGAAGTCCAACAGACACCTTGGAAGTCACTTTTAAAAAAATACTTTAGGAACGTAAAAACTGTGATACAGTGGAAGATAAAAGATCACAAAAAAGAATGAAGTCTATATTAATTAGATTTTTTAACCACAAACACACCGTGAGTCATTAAGTACAATAGTTGCACCAGAGTGGTTTGTCCTCAGGCTTATAAGTTATTATGGAAACTAACAAGACAGGGGGTAACGTGACATCAGGCATGTGTGTGTGTGTGTGTGTGTGTTATCTCCACGCTGCTGTTGCATGTGGTGACTCATTGCACGTTTCCGCTGTTTACTGGAATATTGCTGGAACATGTTTATGTCCTGAAGTTTTTAATGGCTACCTGAGAGTGAGTGCGGGAAGCGTCTGAGTCCCTTTTTTTTCTTCTTACTAAGTGCTTTATAAAAGTTGATTTATTTTTGTTTCTTTGAAGGGTTCTTCAGCTCGTCTTAGGACTGACGCTCATTGTTGGCTGAAAGTGACGCATGCAGCAGTGAAACACACTCACATGACTGAACTGGAAAAATGCACAACAAATAGAAGGACAAGAACAACAATAACAAGTTGTTTCAAGTTCTGTGAGATTATCAGAGTCCCTGCACAACTTTGGCCGTGTTTAGGCCTGGTTGCTTTTTGAATCCAGACAAATCAAGATTGTTTAGAGCAGATGTTTGTCTTTGTTGGACTTTTCCTCAAATTTCGAAACACAAAGAGAAGCAATTCCTAATGTGAGAAGAGGGGAAAACAATCTAATACATTTAATGGGACAGTTTTCATCGTAGTTTACTGAGTCACGTTTTTGCGTCATATACTTGTACATTTCAGAAAACAAATGCAGTCCAACGTGGTTTAGTTAAACAGTTTAACCAGAAAAGATTACACAATTCTGCACAATATACATCCAGCTCCAACAGGCCAGAGGAAGAATTCCAACATGAGGAATGTCCAACCATGACGTCCACAGCATCATGGAGCATACCTTAGAAGTTGTCAAATTAGACCAAAGATAAGAACTAGACTCCTGATAAGGAGCCAACTCCATCTTTCTCTCCACATTATTCAAAAAAATCTCTGAACCTCCTCATCTTGGGCTCGAACCAGTCCATTTGGTCACTTTCTTGTTCTTCTTCTGATGTCAACGTTTGGACAGAATTTTGAAACTGGATAAATTCTTCCAATAATTTATCAAGCGTTTAACATTCAATGTTATGGTATGTTTGTCAGGCTTTACATATTCGTCGTCCATATATGCTTGAATCTCATTCTGTTTACGTGTTAACAGTCCCAGTTTTCCTCTGCGAGAGCGTATTCATTTCAATAGAGTTATCTCATCTTCATCAGCAGCCTCAGTCGGCTTCTCCCGCATCAGGCTCGGACACGCCCTCCGGCAGTTCCTTTAATCCTGACATCCCGACAAGTTGAAATATCACTATGGGTAAGCCACACCGTTATTCAGTAGCGCTGATCAGGCGCACTGATTCAATGTAACACTGTCAATGCTCCACAATAGCGCCAAACGAGACATCCAGCAACAAGCAAGCGACATCAGCCTCCACAACAGCAAGTCCTCCGCGGGACATCCATTTACAAACAATTCCTTAGTTGAACATACAATGATCGCTTCGGCACATGATTGCACATCCAATATTGTTCGTTTTTACCTTTTGTCCCAAAGTCCAGATGCTTCTGTTACTTCCACTTGATCGTTTGTTTAAAATCTATTTTCCTTTTTTGCCTCCCGTGTCCAAGGAGTAGTGAGAGCAAATCCAACGCAAAAGTTTGTGTTGGGGCCTTGTGAGGCGTCCTAGATGCATACGTGGTTGTTTCCCACTACAAAACTCTACACAGGGTAAAACAAGAGGTTCCAAAAAAACGAATAAGCACATCTTTAAACACAAGATTTAAAATGGTGCTTTGGCATGATTCTTTGTTGAGAAATGCAGTTTTACAGACCCATCAATTGAATCAAGTCATCGATTAGTCAACAAAATCGTATGGATGTTGGTCAACTAAGAATTTCTTTATTAATTGAGGACAGCCTTACTGATTCTTCAATTGTTTTTGTAGGAATAAATCCTTTTAAATACTTTTTTAATGTGGAAATTCACTCTGTGAACTGCGGACCAACATCATGTACACAAACATCTCTGCATGTTAGCAGTTTCAGGTTTTACCTGAACACAGTGTATGAATGTGTGCGTGTGCGTGTGTGTGTGTGTGTGTGTGTGTGTGTGTGTGTGTGTGTGTGTGTGTGTGTGTGTGTGTGTGTGTGTTTAGTTGCCTCTTGATGAAGAGTGTGTTTGGTTCCGTGCTGAGGACACTGTGATTAGCTGTAGACACTGAGGGGGGGAGTTGATGGGGGGTGACTGTCTGGTTTGGGTATTGCTCAAGTTTACCATCGGCCTTTCTGCCACAGCCATCTGTTGAGAGAGTGTCGAGATGAACCCACTCTCGTGTGTGTGTGTGTGTGTGTGTGTGTGTGTGTGTGTGTGTGTGTGTGTGTGTGTGTGTGTGTGTGTGTGTGTGTGTGTGCAGCAGGGGTGGATTGGCAAGATTAGAGAAGTTGGCTACCTCACCCCTCCTCCATTCCTGACGAACCTCCATCCCTTCTTCTTGAGGGCTTCAATCCTGACGCATGCCACATGCTCACGGCTGTTACACACACACACACACACACACACACACACACACACACACACACACACACGGCACACACACACACAGAGGATCATGGTTGGGTCTAACCTGCCTAATTCTCACTAATGGCTTCTCTATTCAGGGATTAACTCCCTAAATCCACACACACACACACACACACACACACACACATACAGAGGGTCCACCATGCATTGGCCAATAGTATAACTGTCATTTGGTAACACACTGTCTCTCACACACACACACACACACACACACACACACACACACACACACACAAACACACAGACACACACACACACACACACACACAAAGGAAATGGACAATAGCTGATCCCTTCGCAGTGATTTGGCCAGGCATCAAATGGCCTGTGGGCTGCAATTAAAATGTTTGGGACTCAGGGGAGGACTGGAGCAAGGGCTCAGGGGAGAGGAAGGGGAAGATGGGAAGGAAGGAGAAGGAGAGAGAAAGGAAAGGAAAGACTTTAACACTCAGGAGAAGTTTATCAGGATGAATCAGGGCTTTCTCTAAGGCATCCGTGCATGTGCGTGTGTCGGTGTGCGATTTATTGGCCCAGTCAGTTTCCCGAATCCGAAAGAATTCGGTGTTTTCCGCTGGAATTTCTCTCCAGAATTGGGATATAAAAAATGTCCAGACTGAGACAAGAACACATGTACATCTGTGTCTGCTGCATCACCTTAATTTAAACTGCTGCAGTTGATTTATTTGAATGGGAATGTGACACCGCATCACCAAAAAAACAAAAAAAAAACGTTGGGCTCTTTTCTCAAAATACAGTGCAAAACAGGAGAATTGAAACCGGTTTATTCTGAAGCTCCTTGCGAGCTGTGACCTCGGGGAGCTGCAACACTGCTCACTGTATCACACAGAAAGTCACTGAGCGCAGTTACCTTTCTGTTGTTTTTTTGTTATCTAACAAGATCGTCTCACTGAGATTCAGATCTGTTGTTCAAAAGAGACCTGAGAACAAAAAGTGACAAGGCTGCATACAGGTCAGCGTTGCGTTCCAGCAGGGACGTAGATGAAGTTCACAAATATTAACACAGCAGAATATGACAGGTAATATGGATTAATGGGTTACGGAAGTCTGATTTCATAAAAAAAACAAAACGCTTACACATTTTACACACACACACACATTAGATATCTTTAGAAGTCAAAGCCTCAAGCCTTGCTCGATTAATGGGTTTATTGTTTGGTCTATTAAACATCAGAAAATGGTGGCTGGGTTGGTTCAGTGGTAGAGCAGGCGCACATATACTGAGAGGTTTATGCCTCGACGCAGAGGTCCAGGATTCGAATCCGACCTGTGATCATTTCCTCCATGTCTTCCCCCTCTCTCTCTCCCCTTTGTCACCTAGCTGTCCTATCAAAATAAAGGCGGAAAAATCCCAAAAACATAATCTTAAACAAAACAAAAAAATGTCAGAAAATGGTGAAACATGTCGATCAGTATTTCCCAAAGCCCAAGAAGACATCTTGAAATGTCTTGCTTTGTCCACAACTCAAAGATATTCAGTTAATTTCCCAGAGAAGTGAAGAAAATAGAAAATATGAACATTTTAGAAGCTGGAAACATAGATTCTTTTACTTCTTTTAATATAAAATACCTCAAAACAATTAATCAATTATCCAAATAGTTGCCAATGAATTTAATAGTTGACATCTATCTAACCCTAAACTATTTTCTCTGATCTTAAGTAGTCATGTTGGTGCCTAAACTTAACTCATCACCTTTTGTCTTGTCTTTATCTTTTAACCCTCCTGTTGTCCTCGGGTCAAATTTGACCCATTTTCAAAAAAGTTTTTTATATCAGAAATTTGGGTTTCTCTCAACCAAATTGTCCAAAAAATAACCTGGATGGTTCCGTACAACGCTCTTCACATGTAAAATAAATGATCAGTTCATTACTTTCATTGAATGTGGGTGTTTTATTCAATTTTATAGCATTTGAAGAAGAAACTTGATAAAAGAACGTCAAAAAAAAGTGACAAAAAATTGTTCATTATAAATTTTGACCCAGAAAAACAAAAAGTTGCATGGTCGATGGGAAGACAACACAAGGGTTAACTGTAATGTAAAATGTAACTATCATGTGAACCGTCGTCCCGTGACCGGCCAGGGGTCACCATGATTTTGTAGGCTATCATACGAATTGTTGTGCATACGTTTTCGTCCACAGCATACGGACCCATTCATGAAAATGCATTGAAGCAAACACAAACTGACAGGTTTACGTTTCCATCCAAAGGAATGTGGAGGGTTAATCCCACCTGTAGCCCCCGAAGCCCATTCACCCATCTTCTTTCTCTTTTCCCTCTCCTTTCTCCTCTCTCACCTTCACTCTCCCTCCTCCACCTCCATCCCCCTTTCCTCTTCTCTCCTTTCATCCTCGTGGCTTGTATTTTTGCAAAGCTCTCACCGAGGGCAGATTTCAGCAGAACTCTACTGGCTATAACTGCAGAGCGGAGTAGAAAGTTTATGTAAGAAAAGTGTGTGTGCCCATGCACTCTTATATGTGTGTGTGTGATAGAGGCCCTCTGTTAAACTAACAGAGACCCAGGTGGTCTCTGGGCCCTCTTTTGTCTCTCCTCTCTGTCTCCTGCAGGCATGCATGCAGGGCCACCGCAGAAACAAAAAGACACAATTCAATTGTGAAACTGCCCCCCCACCTACAGAAGATACCCCCCAGCTAATTGGCTTGAATTTGGTGTGCTGAATGGCAAACAGATATTTTCTGCGAGAATGAAACTGTTTTGCAGAGGCAGTTCCATTTTTAAGGAAACGTAATGCAGCTGCTAAATCTTCACTGCCATGGCGCTTACTCCACCCAAAGATTCTTCAATATCTAACAGTCAAACCCTGTATGTATGACAGGGTTTATATACATATATTACAGGCACAATAGGTATACAAAAAGAAAACTTGAAAGCACTGTCACTGTCCAGCATTGAGTGTACTGTAGTTGTGTTTGCGTGCGCGCGTGTGTGTGTGTGTGTGTGTGTGTGTGTGTGCGTGTGTGTGTGTGTGTGTGTGTGTGTGTGCGTGCGTGCGTACATGCGCATGTGTGTGTGTGTGTGTGTGTGTGTGTGTGCGTGTGTGTGTGCGTGTGTATCCATGTCAATAGATTACCATCAGCCAATGTGCTACCAGAACATGTTTTTAAAAAAAAGATACAACTCTTTCTTTTTAATCTCTCTCTCTCTTTCCCTCCCTCTCTCTCTTCCTCTCTCTCTCTCTCTCTCTTTCCCTCCCTCTTTCTCTCTCTCTCTCCCTCTCTCTCTCTCTCTCTCTCTTTCCCTCCCTCTTTCTCTCTCTCTCTTTCCCTCCCTCTTTCTCTCTCTCTCTTTCCCTCCCTCTTTCTCTCTCTCTCTCCCTCTCTCTCTCTCTCTCTCTCTTTCCCTCCCTCTCTCTCTTCCTCTCTCTCTCTCTCTCTCTCTCTCTCTTTCCCTCCCTCTTTCTCTCTCTCTCTCTCTCTCTCTCTCTCTCTCTCTCTCTCTCTCTCTCTCTCTCTCTCTCTCTCTCTCTCTCTCTCTCTCTTTCCCTCCCTCTTTCTCTCTCTCTCTCTCCCTCTCTCTCTCTCTCTCTCTCTCTCTCTCTCTCTCTCTCTCTCTCTCTTTCTCTCTGGTTGTTTTGCAGAGGAAAGAATTGCTTGGTTGCAAAGCATCAACATGTCAGACAGCTGTGGGACAGATCTGCAGCTGTGTGTGTGTGTGTGTGTGCGTGTGTGTGTGTGTGTGTGTGTGTGTGTGTGTGTGTGTGTGTGTGTGTGTGTGTGTGTGTGTGTGTGCGTATGCGTGCGTGTGCGTGTGTGTGTCGGGGTCGTCTGTTGGCAGGAAGCAGTAGGCAGCGAGTGATGTGGTCAGACCCTCTGTCACCAGAGAGAGAGAGAGAGAGAGAGAGAGAGAAGGAGGTCCTGTGTCTCTCTCTCTCTTCTTCTCTTCTTCCTGTGGCTTGTTTTCTTTTCCTGATCATCGTTCTTCATTAGAGAAAGAAGAAAAAAACACAAGCAGACGGAGACTCATTTAGCTCTCTGAAGGCTGATACTGATGATTGCTGGCGATGATATCATGACCACACATTCCGTTTCTTTGAGTTTGACACAGTTTTCACGCCAGCAATAAAGGGAAAGAAAATTACAAATATGCAACTTTTTCTCCCAGAATTATGATCTTATCTGTTTGGTCCAAGACTTTGTGATTGGAGCACATTGTGTGTTACAAAATCAATATTTTATGTTTTGGAGGACAGAATCCGCAATTGTAAGTATCACCAGTTGAATTTGCCAAGAAACTGGAAACTGGATAGCGTTTTTGGAAAGAATTTATACGAGGACAAAAAACAGGAGATAAAAAACAAAATTCATTTTTTTAAATCTGATCAAGATGTCTTAGAAGATTAGAATTTGCTGAGGTTCAGAGGTTTTTATTGACTCCAATGTACTGTTGATCAATATTGCAGTCAACATAAAAATGAATTCAACTCATCAACAAATCATCTACGGGTGTCCAGTCTCGCTGTTAGTGAGGAAGACTTGATATCACTTTCATTATTTTCATTTAGGTCTTTAGATTTTAGAACAGATTTTCTTTTCTTTCATTGAGTTTTTTCATACCTCATTTTTTAAACGTGAATCATTTATCTTCTGTCCCTGTCTCTGCCAAATATTTTAATTTTGGAGAGAAAAAATAAAAAAAGGAAACAAGTGAGAAAAGAGGAACAGGCACTTTTTTATAGTATGTATTTATAGTATTGTAGGGGAGGCATCACGAGAATAAAGCGGGAGAGAAAAGTGATGGAAAAAACTGGAGCAAGAGAGAGGTCAGTGTGGAAAATCATTTATGTAAATACAGCGTGGAAATCAAAGGGAAGGGGGAGAGAGGGGCGAGAAGGGAGAGGCGAGTGAGTAGGAGATAAATTGAGGGAGTCGGGGGGGACAATTAGATGGGAATTTCCAGTGTTGGTGAGCGAGCTTTTGTTATACCAGGGAGAGTGAGAGCTGGGCGCTGTTGTATGCATACATCCATTGAATTGATATCTGAACTGTTATAGAACACATGCTTTATTGCAACATATATATATATATATATATATATATATATATATATATATATATATTTTTTTTTTTTTTTTTTTTTTTGCAGAATTGTCAGAATTCCCTGCAGTTTTTGGGTTGCCCTAACCCTAACTGTGCCTTTTTATTTCATTTATTTATTATTTTTATTTATACTCTTAATGGGAAATTACAATGTACACTCTGTTAGAGCACACTGCATACAGGTGCACAGGTGCACAGGTCATATATCAGGTCACTCTGAGAGAGATGTCAGAGTGAGTGGGCTGCGACTGCTGAACAGTTGGGTTGGGGTGGGCTGCAGTGCCTTGCTCAAGAGCACTTTGGCAGTGCCCAGGAGGCACTGGCATCTCTCCAGCTACCAGTCCACACTCTGAACTTCGGTTCGTACGGGGAGTTGAATCGGCGACCCTCCGGTTCCTAACCCAACTCCCTGCGGACTGAGCTACGGCCATCCCAAGTTCATCCAGTACAATCACTGATTTTCCTTTTGACATAATGTGTTGTTTTTTTTGCAGAATTGTGCAGCATTACACCACAATGGTCATTATTACAAATCCAACAACAGCAAAGAACTGAAGTCTTTACGTAACGTCACAATCACATTTTTCTTTTAGTTTCCTTCCCTCATTTTTCCCTTCTTTCCTTGATCTCCTCTGCATTCACGAGCTTTGGCAACACAAAGTCGTTAAAGCACATTTACATTAGAATTCAAGTCACTTTAAAGAGAGAGAAAGCAAAAGAGAGAAACCAAGTGGGAAAGAGGGGGAGAAGCTGAAAGAGAAGAAGACAGAGGGAGAGAGAGAGCTAAATGAAGATGAGAGGAGAGGGAGAGTAAGAGAGAGAGGGTGAGAGACATACACAATAAAAGAGAGAGAGAGAATACTTCAGAGAAGGAAACAGACCAGTCCTGCCCCCTAGAGGCAGTGTGTGTGTGTGTGTGTGTGTGTGTGTGTGTGTGTGTGTGTGTGTGTGTGTGTGTGTGTGTGTGTGTGTGTGTGTGTTTTCCTGGGGAAGAGAGGGACATCCTGTGACAGTGACTCAATGCTCCCCCATCAACACACACACACACACACACACACACACACACACACACACACACACACACACACACACATGTTGTTTACTCTTTTGAAGCTGCTAACAGACATCCCCCCCTACACACACACACACACACACACACACTCACACACACACCATTATCATTATTGAAGGAAAACTTCTTTATTTTGATGCAGAAAAAGTTGTGTTGTCAGTGTGTGTGTGTGTGTGTGTGTGTGTGTGTGTGTGTGTGTGTGTGTGTGTGTGTGTGTGTGTGTGTGTGTGTGTGTGTGAGGAAAGTCGTGTGGGCGGGGCCAGGAGGTGGGGAAAGGAGTGTGTGGGCGTGGCTTTGGAGTGAGGCGGTCCTCTTTCCTTCCAGCTAAGTCAGATGGATGTCGGGCATTGTGTGGCATTTGAACACTGAACACCGAGTGGATCACACACTCATACACACTCTAACACACCGGTGTGGAGTATCAGCGCACGGAACGGGACGGACACGGGGAGATCTGCACCTGTCCTACACACACACACTCCTCAGACACACACATACAGAGGAGCTCTGACCGGACGTCCCTATGTGTGGATGGGACCAAAGTTATACGGTGAGTACGGAGCACCGACTTTTTTTACATTTAAAAAAAAAAAAAAAATACGCAGATGAACAAAACTTCTGAAGGACTTTGTTCATTTTCTAAACCATAGATTTGAACTCCTTTTGCCGTTTTTTATTTTTTTGTTCTTCCTTTTTATTAATTTAGAGATTGCGTTAAGATTTCTGGATTATGAGAAAAGAAAACCTGCAAGTAAAAGTTACTTTTTAAAGACTTTTTTTCTTTTGCTATTTTAAAGGTTGTCTTAAATCCGATTTTTTTCCTTTTTTTTGGTGCTTGTTTCTGACTGGAAAATCAAAAACCGTTTTTATTTCTGACTTGATCAGATTTGAATGTTATTCTAATACTGCTGATGTTTTTTTTTTTTTTTGTGCAGTTGTTTTTAATTTTGATAGTTTGACTGCTGCTCGGAGATCTTTTCTTCTGAGTGGTTTTAAAGATGTTAGTTCAGCACCTCTGTCTGGGATTTTAAGGCTTTGTTGCACACTTTAAGAAGTTTACATTTGTTTTTATTTTAATGATCTGGACTCAGAGTTGGACAGTATTGTTTGTGGGGATTTTTTTTGTTAGAAAAGTTTCCACACATCACTGTGAATGTGACTTTTTGTCCTCTTGGATTCAGATGAGAAAGTGTGATTTCTCATTGCAGTTTTTCTCTGATAGTTGGTCAAACAGTTCAGAGTTTCATCTTGACTTGCCCCATCAAATTGCACCTTCATTAGAAATTCCTCTGACTGTGCGCAGGCTCAGCTTCTGTATTTTCAGTTGGTCTAAATGTGTGAGAGGTGAATTGTGTCTTGGTTTTTGGTTTCACTATTAGTTTTCGATGTTGCAGCTGTTATGCAAAGAGGATTGTGAGTTTTGCTGAGTGATGAAATATTGAGAAACATTGACATTTCTGATTTAGGTTTTTAACCTGCTTCATTTAAATGGCAAATAGAGCAGAAACTGTTGCTCTGCTGGGCTTCTCTCAGTGGGGAAAGGTGCTGCCGGCTGGAAATTTCATAATTTTACAATTCAAATAATGGAGTTTTTGTGTGATTTTAATGTAATTTTAACGATTTGCTTTGCTCCAGTCTGATGAGTTTTACTGTGAAAGTAAATACTGTGTTTGAAGTAAAAAAAAAAAAAATCAGCTTTTTTTCTTAATGATTCCAGTTTCCATGGTATTTTGATTCATTTTAAGAGCATTTTCTTGCAAGTTCAGAACAAGAAAGGCAGTTGTGTGATTTGCAAGAGCTCAAAAAAACATCCAAATTACATTTAATATGAAGACATGATGACACTCTTGACTTTTTCAGTCTGTGCCAGTGTGTTGGTTCCTGAAAGGGATCACAATGTGATAATGTCTGTTTAAATTAATTAATTTTTTATTTATTTTTTTAAATTACTCTTCGTCAGTAACCAGAGGCAATTTGAGTTCATCTCTTTGTGTCATGTCTTGCTGCTGTTTGGAGGGAGAAGTCGTTAGCTGTGACTGGAGCCAGTTGGATGTGAAATCATTTTATTTCTTGCGGCTGCAGAAGAATTCACAGAGCTGAGTGTGGTCACTGAAGATCCGCTGCTTTCCGCTCGCCTGCGTGGGATGAGCAGCATGTTTTTTCCCTGTGTGTGTGTGTGTGTCTGTGTGTCTGTGTGTCTGTGTGTGTCTGTGATCACGTTTGAAGTTTTGTTTGTGCTGCTGTGGCCCCCCAAATGGAAAAGTTTTTGGCCAACACACTCACTCACACACACACACACACACACACACACACACACACACACACACACACACACACACACGCTGGGAGTCAGGATGATTTGCCGGTTCCGCTGCAGTGCCACTCTGCTTCCAATTTTAGCTTCATTGAGACACAGACAGCATTTCCTTCCTCTGTCTTCAACCCCAGGAAGAGATGGGAGGAGGGGGGGGGGGGGGGGGGGAATACAGAGGAGATTTAATGTTCATAATCTTCTCTCACACATAGAAGCTGATAACTGTCTGAGAGGGAGAGGGGACACAAAGAGAGACCTGTTGAATAATTGTTCATTTACAGAAAGAGACATGCATTGTTCAGTGTTTAGATCAGCTGAAGTGCCACTGTGTTTAAAAAAAGCAACAAAAAAAAGCATCAGAAAACCGAATATGATTATTTCATGAAGAATAAATGCATTGGTTGAAAACATGTAACTTATAAAAAAACACACTTGACTCTAAATTCCTAATATACACAGAAGGGAAGGATTGTTTCACTTTATGTTAGAAACACGTGTTATAAGTTCCTCCTTCAGTTCCTCTTTGTTCCCCTTTGATCAAAGTCTCCTATCTCACCCTGACTCTTTAAAACACGCAAAAAAACGTGGTTGTTATGGACAGAAAAAGAAAAGATCAATGAGAAATCCAAAAGTTTGATTCATTTTTGAAATGGGGAAACATAAACAGATTGTATTTCTTATTACATGTGAGGATAAAAATCAAACAACTGAATAACATTTACAACATTTACAGTTTTACGGTGCTGGATTTGGGTATTTTTTGGCAAATAAATACCCCTATTGTAATATTATCATTATATTAAAGTGATTATTACATGTCATGAATGAAAGCAGGTTGAAATTGTTTCGTGTGTGTGTGTGTGTGTGTGTGTGTGTGTGTGTGTGTGTGTGTGTGTGTGTGTGTGTGTGTGTGTGTGTGTGTGTGTGACAGCAGCGTTAGTCAGGCCCCCTCCCCTCCTCACTGACTCACCCCCCCCCCCCCCATAACAATCCCAGTTCTTGCTCTCTTCTTTCTTTCTCTCCCTCTTCATCCCTCCATCTCTTTGTCTGGTCTTATCACCTTTTGTCCTAATCCTTCTCTCTCGTTCCTTTTTTTCTTTCTTATCTTTTTCCTCCCACATCTCTTTTCCTTCTTACTTCAATTATCTTTTTTTCCACTTAGTCCTCCTTCTCTGCTTTCTTTCTTTCTTTCTTTCTTTCTTTCTTTCTTTCTTTCTCCTCCTTTCTCTTCTCATCTATACCTTCTTCCTTCCTTTGCCTCTAATGGTTTCTTCTTCCTCCCTCTTTCTTTCATTCCTTCCTTCTGTCTTTCAGTTTTTGATACACCTTTTCTTTCTTTTTCTTTTTTTATTATTTTCCTTCTACCCTCAGCTCTCCCTCCTTTCTTTCTTACCATTAAATCCATTCTAAAGTATAGAATTAAAAGCGCTCTTGTTCTTCATTGGTATAAATGCTTAAATAAAGGAGATTCAAATTTTTTTTCAAAACTTTTGCTCTCCCCTTTGTCTCTCAACCAGGCGACCTCTCATAGCTCGGCCATGTTGACCAGTGAGGGGGCGCACACCATGGAGCAGGACGACACGCACCACGGAGCCAAGATGGCTTCCACCGCCACCACCAGCTCCAGCTCCGACGGAGCACAGACGCTGGCAGACTCGGACGTGGACATGGAGATGGAGATGGAGATGGAGGACGCGGACATGACCCAATGGACGGAGCCAGAGTTCGAGGAGAAGTGCACGTACATCGTCAAAGACACGCCGTGGGAGGCGGGGCAAGGCGGCGACGCCATGACGACGACGACATCAACCAGAGCTGAGGCGTCACTGCCCCGAAACCTGGTCTTCAAACACCCAGCTGACAGCAAGGAGGTCAGACTCAGAAACACACTCACACACTCACACACTCCTCCTCTCCAGTCCCAATGTTTAACACACACTCCAGCAAAGCCATCTGCACACATTCGTGAGTCAGATCTCGGTCATGTAATGGAGAGGGGGTCGTGTCTCGCCATAACTCCACGTATACATTGCAGGGAGGATTCTCTGAGCATGAGTGGGTGTGTGAAACGCCTGAAGCAAGTGTGTGTTGTGTGTGTTGTGTGTGTTGTGTGTTGTGTGTGTTGTGTGTGTGTGTGTGTGTGTGTGTGTGTGTGTGTGTGTTTAACTGTATTCGTGGGATCCAAAAACCGGGAGTTCAGTATACTTGTAGGGTCTGACCAGCTTTGTGGGGCCCAAAATGCTGGACCCCACAAGGTTAAAGGGCTGTTTGAGGGTTAAGACTTGGTTTTAGGATTAGGGTTAGAATTAGGTTATGGTTAGGGTGAGGGTAAGGGTTAAGGTTAGGCATTTAGTTGTGATGGTTAAGGTTAGGGTAAGGGGCTAGGGAATGCATTATGTCAGTGATGAGTCCCCACAAAGATTGTGTGTGTGTGTGTGTGTGTGTGTGTGTGTGTGTGTGTGTGTGTGTGTGTGTGTGTGTGTGTGTGTGTGTGTGTGTGTGTGTGTGTGTGTGTGTGTGTGTGTGTGTGTGTGTGTGTGTGTGTGTGTGTGTGTGTGTGTGTGTGTGTGTGTGTGTGTGTGTGTGTGTGTGTGTGTGTGTGTGTGTGTGTGTGTGTGTGTGTGTGTGTGTGTGTGTGTGTGTGTGTGTGTGTGTGTGTGTGTGTGTGTGTGTGTGTGTGTGTAATTCCATGTCAGTCATTAAACCAGCTGCAGTACCTGTGTCTGCTGACAGGGAGCGCAGTTCATCATTCCAACAAACCCAACACATCAGACTGCTTCTGTCTGCTAATTTTTAAGCCGCTCAGTGAGATTTAATGGGGTTATAATGTAAATTTTGACCCCCCTCTGATTCATCATATCTGAAATCTACAGCAATCTGAAGCTTTATGTGATACAGGGTGTCTTGAAACCCTGAAAGTTTGGAGCAAAATAGCCAACTTTTGAAAGCCTAGAAACTTCACCTGGCTTAAAATGGTGATATTTAGGTCAGGTCTGTTACCGGACAGGATAGAGAAATCTGATTTGCATGACACATTCCCCGTCTAAATCTTTCTTAACTAATCAAATAGTGCCCTTTTGACTTTTTTTCACAACCCTGATTGGATAACGTTTCAGTCGTTGATCGAAGTGGAGGTGAAAAAGTCAAAATGTCAACGCGTCAAAGGTTGAAACTAAGGGTTGGATAACAGTGAGTTATTGCACAGGATCAAAATGACTCTCTGATAATGTGATAAGTAAGTGAAAAACGGAGGTCGTTTAGCTTCTGTCGGAGAGATTTGTTGTAAATGTGCATCTTCCCGCAGCTCTAATTTTAAAATTAGAATATCACAAGAAACCATTTTTGATCATGGAAATCCCCAAAACAAATAAATGATAAAGAGCATAAAAACAACTTTATAGTGATCATGATTATTTGTTGCCCATTATATAGATTTTGAAGTCATCACTCACTTACCTGGTAGAAAAGCAGGCTGAGTATAAATCTCCTGCTGCAGTGGTGGATCCATGAACTGGGGGGAAAAAAGTGCATGACTGCAGATCAAAGGGTCGCGACTTCGACGATTTTGACACTTTGTGAGTTTGTCTGCAAACTTAAGGCGGCGTGATCACATGGATTTTCTCATTTGTGAGTTTGTCTGCAAACTTAAGGCGGCGTGATCACATGGATTTTCTCATCAATGGCTTATCAACGGGGAAACTGAGGCAAGAAGCAGAGAGAGAGAAGCTGATATGCTATCAGCTAATATTTATCTGGAAGAAGGGAAAGGCTGAGGACGGGAGTTTGTCACTCTGATCAAAGAAGATTGAGTTTTGGGTCAAAGAGAGAGAGAGAGAGCATTGTGAAAGTCTGTTAATAAGTTAAAACAAAAAGTCACACTCATGTGCATACACACGTATGCGATAGAGGGAGAAGGGGAAGGGGGGGGGGGATTTCCCATGTCACCAAGGGTTTGGGAAAGATGTCTTTTTTGTCTTGTTTGTGTGGGTTATGTATGAAGAAAGTGTGCAGCTGCAGTATGTACTAAAAGTAAAAGAGAAAAGCAATTTGGAAGTGTGTGTGTGTGTGTGTGTGTGTGTGTGTGTGTGTGTGTGTGTGTGTGTGTGTGTGTGTGTGTGTGTGTGTGTGTGTGTGTGTGTGTGTGTGTGTGTGTGTGTGTGTGTGTGTGTGTGTGTACCATCCACGGCTGGAGCCTGACATCTAGTCGCCACATAATCTTTTTTTTTCTCTCTTCTTCCTCCTCGTCCTCCTACTATTTGTGCTTTGATTGAATCAGGCGAGAAACCAAAAAAAAAAAATATATATATATATAATAATAATAATTCTTTTGAGCATCTGGATGTTTCCCCCCGAAGCGTCTGAAGTGGTGTGAAGCGTTTGGTGTGGCGACAAACGGAGGTGTGACGAGAGAAAAAGAGAATTGAAAGAAAAGATTTTAGAGTTTTTCTTCAACCACACACACACACATACACACACACGCACTCTCTCTCTCTCCCTCCAAAAGAAGTGAAGTGTGAAGTCGGTTCATTAATCATCGTCCGGTTGACAGCTGGTTGATAGTGTGTGTCTGTATTTGCTCATTCAAGAGGACTTAATTAGACACATATCACTGATGGATGTGTACCACAGCATGAACTAGCATGATTTCTAATGTGTGTTGTTACAGAGAAGCTTCGTGTTTCCATGCAAAATTCTTGCATCTCAACAATTTACAATCTGCCGTTTTAAAGATATTAAAACAGAGTCAATACGTCATATTTTTCTGTGTAATCGTTTACCGTTTTAAGAGAAAAGTATTGCCAGATCTATCTACTACTTGTTAGGACGCTAACATTTTGTGTGTAAAGATCTTCAGACACACACACACACACACACACACACACACACACATCACACAATCTACTTCAAAGACCTCTTCCATCTTTTGTGTAACCCGTCTGTGTCTTGGTGCAGGTGGTCGGCGTGTGCAGCAGGGAGTACATCCCCAAAGGAACCCGCTTCGGTCCCCTGGTGGGCGAGATCTACACAGCCGACAGCGTCCCCAAAGACGCCAACCGCAAGTACTTCTGGAGGGTGAGTACACGCAAAGGAAAACACACACATACAGGCACACATACACTTCCTCAGAAGCCGGAGGGACCCCTTCCTGTGACGTCACGCGCGTCTAAAGTCAGTCAGTGGAACAGGAAACTGGGCTTGCTGTTTTTCTGTGTGTGTGTGTGTGTGTTAGATGGGGATGTGATGTCACGCTCACATAAATAACATGTCACACTGTGGTTCCTGTAAGTCCACACACACTCTCTCTCTCTCTCTCACACACACACACACACACACACACACACACACACACACACACACACACACACACACACAGCTCGACAGAATACATTTCATCACTACCAGTAACTAGCAGTGAGAGCACACACACTCACAAACCACCTACCTGACCACCGTCCCCACACTGTGTGTGTGTGTGTGTGTGTGTGTGTGTGTGTGTGTGTGTGTGTGTGTGTGTGTGTGTGTGTGTGTGTGTGTGTGTGTGTGTGTGTGTGTGTGTGTGTGTGTGTGTGTGTGTGTGTGTGTGTGTGTGTGTGTGTGTGTGACTTGCATGATAAAGAAAGACTCACTATGCTCCAAAACCACAAGTAGACACTAAATCAGAAAGGTCTTCCATTCATGCTCATATCTCACTTACACACACACACACACACGCAGTGAGCCGAGAGAAACAAGAGATCAAAAAAAGAGTGAAAGAGAAACGCCTGAGAGAGCGAGAGAGAGAGGGGGGGGGGGGGGGGAGTTAGAAAATGAGTTGGTTATTCCTTTCCCTTTTCAATATAAAAGTGGATCTCTTCCTCCGCGACACTCGGTCTCCGTCTGTTCGTCTGAAGGTGAAGAGAGGTACACGGTGAGGATTGAAATGATGGAGGGATGGAGAGAGGGATAGTAAGATGTAAGATGGTTTGATGTAGTGTGCTTTATAGATATATAAAAAAAGAAATGGCTGGATCAATCTAAACTCGGCACTTAGTTTGTTAGGCATTAGTTTTTGAGGAAGTTATTTACCGGCTGACTCTTTACTACTTGTCTACTTACTAATTTACATACTAATTTAGTCATTTAGTCAGTTGGAGTTATTTAGTTACTTTCTTCATTTTTTTCCTTACCGTCGTGAGTCAGTAATTCACTCAGATTGTATGTCAGTTTGTCGGCAAAGTCTTTCAGAGGAAGTCAATGGAGAAAAGGACAAAAATAGAGGACAGAGGTTACTGATTTTAAAAATGCTTGTATCGCTTATTTCCAACTGAATTGACTAATTTGGTTTGTAAAAACTTTTTTTCCCCCATCTGTTTTTCTTAGAAAAAAGAGAAAAAAGTCAAGAAAGACCCCATAAAAGAGTGTTTCCTGTTAAATGAACTACAATTCACTCTGACATTAAAATCAATAATGATGTTACTAAACTCTTACTAATATTTCCTTCCTTCCTTCCTTCCTTCCTTCCCTCACTCCAGATCTACGAGGACAGGGAGTTCCACCACTTCGTCGACGGCCTGGATGAGACTCGCTCTAACTGGATGCGCTACGTGAACCCGGCCCACTCGGCCACGGAGCAGAACATAGCGGCATGTCAGAACGGCATGGAGATTTACTTCTACACGGTGAAGCCCATCCCGGCCGGTGCTGAGCTGCTCGTGTGGTACTGCCACGACTTTGCCCGACGTCTCCACTACCCGCCATCCGGAGAGCTGATGATGCAGAAACTCAGTAAGTGCAAGTTTATTTTAAGGGTTAGGGTTAAAAGAAAAATATGAGCATTACGCAGATTTTTTTATTGTGAAAGAACAGGCTATTTGTATTAAATGTCTGATGTTTGGAGCTGCCAACCTAAAAAAAGCTGTGTGTGTGTGTGTGTGTGTGTGTGTGTGTGTGTGTGTGTGTGTGTGTGTGTGTGTGTGTGTGTGTGTGTGTGTGTGTGTGTGTGTGTGTGTGTGTGTGTGTGTGTGTGTGTGTGTGTGTGTGTGTTCTTGTTTAACTATATTCGTGGGATCCAAAAACCGGGAATACAGTATACTTGTGGGGTCTGGACAACTCTGTGGGGCCAAAATGCTGGACCCCACAAGGTTAAAGGGCTGTTTGAGGGTTAAGACTTGGTTTTAGGATTAGGGTTAGAATTAGGTTATGGTGAGGGTAAGGGTTAAGGTTAGGCATTTATTTGTGATGGTTAAGGTAGGGAATGCATTATGTCAATGACGGGTCCCCACAAAGATAGTGCCACGCACTGTGTGTGTGTGTGTGTGTTTGTGTCTTGAGTGTGTCCTGTCGCCGCTCTTAAAGCCTACCAGTGTTTTTGAGTGTTGCCGTGTCTCCTTCCTCTCTGAACGTTAGCCTGTCATTATCTCACACACACACACACACACTCATACACAAGAATACAAGACCAACAACCTTTCATCTCTGTCAGTGCCATCGTTGTGTGTGTGTGTGTGTGTGTGTGTGTGCGCCAGTGACAGTGTAATTACACAGACAGGGGGATATGGCCCCTAATGCCACAGTCTTACACACTTAAAGACCCGCTTCCAACATGAAAGCTCACACACACACAACCTCGCTCAACCTCAATAAAAAGGAGCAGAGACTGTGTTTGCGTGACTGTGTGTGACCTTTTTATGAGAAGAAGCGTCTAAAAGTAAGAGTCAGATTTTTCCGTCCTCATAGAAAAATGTTTTGCTATTCTTCTGTTAACTTTTTTTAGTAACAACACTAACTAACACTAACCAAACATGAATCTACACCTTTAAACTAACATCGTAAATGAGAATTATATTTTGTATGTTAAGCAGGAAAGCAAAGACACACAGATTTGGACACACAGCACTAGAATTCACCCTCTCATGACACCGCACACTAACGGCACTTATCCACTTTAGTTGAGCTGATCAAAGAGAGAGAGAGAGCTCAGAGGGAAACAAAGAGAGAGAGAGTGGGAACTCAGGGGTTTCCAGGTGTGACTGAAGGCTAATGGCAGTGTTGCCATGTAGTATAAGAACCAGCAGACCCAGCCTCAGCGACTCCACTGCCCAGGGAAAAAATGCGCATGACCTGGGGGAGAGAGGCAGGAGGTACCTAGTCCCCCCCCCGACTGCCCCTTATACCCTCCCCTCTCCAAAGCCCTGAGTGTGTGCATACAGTATATGTGTTGTCTTTCATTAGCTGCCTCTGTTATTTAGCCCCCACAGGCCTCTGTTGACCTGCCAGTGACTTGAATACCGATGTTTACCTGCAGCAGAAACCCTTACCTGCACTTGGCTGCAGTTTTCTCTTTGTTCTACAGAGCTTAAAGTTTCTAGAGCTTTTTTTTTTTTTTTTTTTCCGGTCTGATGAGCGTATCCGTTCCTAAAATGAGTAGTTTTGACTTTTGGACTGGAGTTTTAGCTCTACAAACAAAGAGTCAGAAATAATCTCATCAGCTGAGTAAAACCAAGAAAAACCACAATCTTTCTGACTAAGTAACGTTAAACCGGAACCCAGCTACAAGGGCAAAAAGTAAAAGAAGAGAAAGTGGATGCAATCCAGTTATTTAAATGATTTAAGTTATTCCAGCTGACCTTTAAAGTTCGAACTCTGATTCGATCTGAATTGTCTCATATCAGGTGCTGCTAATTACTGATCAAAATCTGATAAGAAAATGCATTTCACTCTGTTTTGGTCTTTTTTTGCACTCTGTGTCCCAAGGGGGGCACCAGAGATACTGCTCCAAACCCAGCGACATCCTGTGGTTTATTCCAGAGTAGTGCGACAACTTATCTACCGTTGTCTGTATCGTGTTTGTCTCCCCCCGATTTTTGCTCTTTCCAGTGCAGTCATAGCAAAACCAGACGTGTGTGTCTGTGTGAGCAAAATGACTGAGGGTGTCTCACTCCCTCACTTTCTCCTCTGTTCTTCTCTCACTCTTTTTTTGTTGCCTGCGTTCAGCATTCTTTTAAGTGTTGACACTTGAAAGCACCTGTCAGCCATATGTGTGTGTATGGGTTATGTTCAGAGACGCTCTGCCGACAAAAACACTCTCTCTTCTAACTCACACACACACACACACACACACACACACACACACACACACACACACAGGCATGAGCATGACATGCCAACACATTCACACCCACTCTTTTCATCGCAAACACATGCTCGCTCGCACATACTGTGCGTGTGTGCGTGCGTGCGTGTGCGTGCGTGTGTGTGTGTGTGTGCGTGTGCGTGTGCGTGTGTGTGTGTGTGTGTGTGTCGGCTGTTTGCCTTGATATATTTGCTACTTGAAAAGACCAGAAAGAAGGTGGAGGAGGGAGTGCTGGAGGTAGAGTCGCCCCTCCCACCCCCTCTGTTGACTACTTGAACTTCCTGGCAGAAGGGCCGTGTTGACAGATTGATATCTGCAAGATGGCCGCCCTGTTTGTTTTCTAGAAAATGGAAGGAGGGAGGAGGAGGAGGAGGAGGAGGAGGAGGAGGAAGGCTTACTGATAACCTCAATGTTTACACACTGCCGCTATACTACAGATGGGGGTCATCGGCTGTGTGTGTGTGTGTGTGTGTGTGTGTGTGTGTGTGTGTGTGTGTGTGTGTGTGTGTGTGTGTGTGTGTGTGTGTGTGTGTGTGTGTGTGTGTGTGTGTGTGTGTGTGTGTGTGTGTGTGTGTGTGTGTGTGTGTGTGTGTGAGAATCAGGGAGAGTCAAACAAATTTCATGAGTGCTGGTACTCAGGATTAACTTTGACAACCTCCATCTCTCTCTCTCACACACACACACACACACACACCTCTTGGTGACCTCACAGTAAAAAGTTGACTGGGCAGTAAATGAGCTTATAGATAATAGACGGCGGCGTTTTAAGGGCCCGTCTGCAGCCATTTAACAGGCGAGATGTGCTGCAAGCTGACTACCAGGGGCTTTTAGAGAGTGTGTGTGTGAGCTGTCCTCCTAATCCACTCTTTCATCAAGCAGAGGAGACAGTAGGTGTGAGTGACTGAGGAGGAAGCTCTCTAATCTAACCTTTGACCCGGAAACAATAGCAAATGGCCAGGAAAATCAGGAGAGTAGGAGCTTGATCAAAAGTGTGTGTGTGTGTGTGTGTGTGTGTGTGTGTGTGTGTGTGTGTGTGTGTGTGTGTGTGTGTGTGTGTGTGTGTGTGTGTGTGTGTGTGTGTGTGTGTGTGTGTGTGTGTGTGTGTGTGTGTGTGTGTGTGTCTTCTCCAAAAGTGGAAGAGTCAACAAATCAGACAGAGGGCTTTGTCTGCAGGCGCCTCTGTGTGTGTATACCTTGTCATGTTGTGTGTGTGTGGGGGGGGGGGGGGCAGGTGGTGGCCAAGTTTTTTGGAGGATATCTTTAGCAGGAAACCTTCCATCAGCCCTGTCTGTCTGCCACCATTTTGATTCTATCTTGATTTTATAGACACACACACACACACACACACACACACACACACACACACACACACACACACACACATAGACACACACCAATTTAAACACACACAATGCCCGAAGGCAGCTGTCACGCCTCACTTCCTGTCTTTCGCCCCCGCTCTCGTCCCTCACGCTCGTTCGTCAAATCTGTCACCTTAATTGGTCCACTGAGTTACTTATGGTGTTCCTTAACCCTCTGTGACACACCCGCACTCACTCACACACACGCACACACACACACACACACATCTTTGCTGTGGAGAAGTTAATCTCTGCAGTTTCAAAGGAATTTGAGTATTTGTGTTGGTAAATAGAAGTCATGATTGTTACTTTAAATGGCAAAAATTTGAATTATTTATATTGGGCCCCAAGGGGAACCTGAGGATCCCATCTTGATCTGGTGAACTCCCGCTGACCTCTTTTTCTCTCTGTCTCTACAGAGCAGTCTCTCTTGGAGGTCAAGCAGCAGCAGGTGAACAGTGAGGAGCGTTTGGTTGAAGCCTGCAGCCCGTCCCCCGTCGCAGTCACCCCCACGCCGCCCAAGAGGGAACACAGTGTCCTCTCCATTCTGCGTGGCACCAACTGCACCTCCTCGTCCATAAAGAGGGAGCCCAGTCGGCCGCTTCCCACTCGCCCGCGCTGCGCCGACAGCCCTGAACGCCTCCTATACCCTCGCGCACTCTACCCAGCTCTCAGGCCCCACCCTCACATCCCTGAAGACTTCCTTGGCCACAAATCTGGCCAGCTTGGTTACCCAGCGACACGTTCTCCTGGCAACCAGTCGTCAGCCACGCCCAGCCCGTCGGCAAGGAGCAGCCCCGACAGCAGCCCTCAGGGGAGCCCCTTGGGTCCGGCACCATCGTCAGCTTCTTTCTACCCCGCCGGGCTGGGTTCTTACCCCGGTTACTCCCCACCATCTACCCCCCTCTCCTCATCCTTCTACCCTCCAGGAGCCCCCTACTCACGCTACATCATTCCCCATCACTACCCTCTGCCTGGAGGTGGCGTCCCCACCGTAGGAGGAATCTTTCCAAGGATGTACCCTCTCTACAGCAGCCTCCTGCCCCCTCACGTGCCCCTCCTGCCTTCTGACGCAGCAGCGAGGCGCTTCCTGATGCCTGACCACGTCCACCCCTCCCCCATCTCTGCCCACAGAGACTTCCTCCTACCCAGGCCCACCAGTGCCTTCTCAGCCGCCACCTCTCTGAAGGACAAAGCAGGGCCTCACCACCCTTACCCAGCAGGGCACCCTCACCCACACAGACCCACCCACGTCCCCTCCAGCGGCTCCCCAACAGCAGGCACAGCACCTCTCAGCGAGCGGGTGCCCACCAAGCCTACCTCAGCCCTGCTGGGCAATGCCAGCGAGCATTGCTCTGATGAGGAGGCCATCAACCTGACCAAGGTGAAGCGTGGCCCAGGCTCAGCGGGCTACAAGGCACTGCCGTACCCGCTGAAGAAGCAGAACGGCAAAATCAAGTACGAGTGCAACGTGTGCAGCAAGACCTTCGGACAGCTGTCGAACCTGAAGGTGAGGCTCGCGACGCTGCTAAGTTTTTCGTGTTTGTCTTTCAACATCATGTCTGCTTGTCTGATTTACTGCCTTAATATCATTACATTCCTTTGTAGTGTGTGCATTGCAGTTCAATAATTAGGCCTCAGAGCAGGTTTACGGCACTTTACAGAGCAAGAAAACAGACCACAACAGAAAACACATTACACAGACGAAACCACTGACAAACTCCGTATGTTTTCCCCTATAGATAATCAGAGAATATTTCTTTACTGGTTAGAAATATTTTAGTTTGCTGGTTTCTTTGACATTTACAACATCTGAATGTGGCTAAGCAGATCTCTTTTTTTCCCCTCTTCATTGTCATGCAGGTTCATCTTCGTGTTCACAGTGGAGAGAGACCCTTCAAATGTCAGACCTGTAACAAAGGCTTCACCCAGCTGGCTCACCTGCAAAAACACTTCCTGGTCCACACTGGGGAGAAGCCACATGAATGTCCGGTGAGAAACGATGCTGAGGATTCACTTTTATTGGACTGAATTCCCTAGACCGATGTGGCGGTTAGTTGGTTACAAGCTGCTGACATCATTTCTTTTTCGTCTCTTCTCCTCTTCCAGGTTTGTCACAAGCGCTTCAGCAGCACCAGCAACCTGAAAACTCACCTGCGCCTCCACTCGGGGGAAAAGCCCTACCAATGCAAACTCTGCCCGGCCAAGTTCACGCAGTTTGTCCACCTCAAGCTGCACAAGCGCCTGCACTCCCGCGAGCGTCCGCACAAATGCTCCCACTGCCACCGCCACTACATCCACGTGTGCAGCCTGCGGCTTCACCTGAAGGGCTACTGCCCGGCCGTCTCCGGCCAGGCTGCCTTGGAGGAGGTGCAACGCGCCAACGAGGAGATCGAGCGATTTGACGTCAGCGAGCATGCCGAGCAGCTGGAGCAGCTGCAGGGAGGCGCAGAGGTGGAGGCAATGTTGGAGAAGCAGGTCTTGGGGATGTTGTGGAGGGAGACCGACCTTAAGTCTTCCCACTTCCATCCCCACCACAAGGGTTGCGCCACCGAGCTTATGTCTGCGGGTTACGGCGCATACGAGTCCCCGAATGAGACGTCGGTCATCAAGATGCGGCACAGCAGCCACATCCCGCAGCTTCCTGCCAACGTCACCGTCAAGCAGGAGTCCGAGGATCACGCTTAAGTTACCTTTTAAACCCAAAGGGACATAGAGCCGAGACTGTGCGGCTCAAGGCGGACTGAGTTGCCAGGAGCAACGTCTGTAAATAAATATTTCTCTGGTTTGTCATCAGGAGGAACAGCATGATTACACCAGGTTTTCAACCTATCAGGGACTCGCGTACTCAGGGCTCAAAAAGACAATGTCCCATGACTACTTAGCGGTTTCAGCGTTCGTTACACTTAGAGACAATCATCTACCCAGGATTTACCTTTTTGTGTAATTAATATAATGCTATTATCATTATTGTTGTTGTATTATTTGGTCTCTATTTCCAAATGTTTCTGTTTTTGTTGTTTTTGTATCAATTAGTTATATAACCTCCTTAATTTATTATACTTTTTATTTGTTGTCTTCAAAAAGCAATAAGTGGAAGGGATGGTTACACTGACGGGGTGAAATCAATGTAAAAGACTATTTTTCTGTTGATGTTATTTTTGTTTTTCTCGGTGGCCATTTCTCTGTAGATAGTCACTCTCTCTATGCCTATATCCGTCTGTCCTGTGACCTCTGGCCTATAGAAACAGGGGTGTCCACTTCAGGGTTTTATCTATTTAAAATTTAGAAATTAATATAGCAGGTTTAAAAAAAAAAAAAAAAAAAAAGGGTTAAATAACTTGCCAAAGTGCAGCACATAAATTTGTCAATTTAGCAGGAAGATCTTTATTTCAACCCTGCTGGATAGCTTCCCTATTGTATGTCTGTGTCCTTTTCTGATGCCTACTTAATTTAATTTGAAACAAAAAAGGGCATTTTTTTAATTTTATTTTTTACATTTTTCACAACAGTTACCTCAGTGCGCATGTGACGATACGTGTGTGTGTGTGTGTGTGTGTGTGTGTGTGTGTGTGTGTGTGTGTGTGTGTGTGTGTGTGTGTGTGTGTGTGTGTGTGTGTGTGTGTGTGTGTGTGTGTGTGTGTGTGTGTGTGTGTGTGTGTGTGTGTGTGTGTGTGTGTGTGTGTGTGTGTGTGTGTGTGTGTGTGTGTGTGTGTGTGTGTGTGTGTGTGTGTGTGTGTGTGTGTGTGTGTGTAAAGGGACAGCTAAAGGTGGGAGCTTTCTATTTATTTGCGTTTTGCTACTTGAAGAAAAAGAAGAAACCAAACTGAAACTGGAGTGCAGCTTTTCATGTGATCCAAAAGGAGCTGGGCACAGCCCGCTCAACATGTAGCACATAATGGTCCCTCCTTTTTGTTTTATTTTTCTACAACACTGTCAACAAGGGATTTACACTTGACGCTAGTAACCAAAGTTCACGTGGCTTTCATTTTTTGTTTCAAACACACACCAAAAAAACAGAGGAATGGAAAATGAAAACAAGGGAAGAAGGAGTTGAGGGACGTTAATGCTGAAGAAGGGAAGATGTACTGTGTGTATATGCTGAAGTGTTCACTCTTTCGCTGTGTGTCTTTCGAGTTTTGTAGATGTTTTGTTCTTGTTTTTGTTGTCTGTTCATATTTCGGTTGAGAAGCAATGGCCCCTTCTTTATCCCCCACCGGTCCGCCATCTTGTTGAACTGGCATACACCAAAGCACCTCGGCCTTCTTTTATGCACTGGCCCCCTCCTCCTACTTTATAACATCAGTGCCGATGCTTGTAGCATTTTGACTGTGTACAATATCACTGAAACTGGTCATAAATGGCATTAAGACTCAACTTAATGTTACTAAAGCAACTGTGATTTTCTGCAGCAGTTGCACATCAACAACCTGAACTCTGTAATCTCTCTCTCTCTCTCTCTCTCTCTCTCTCTCTCTCTCTCTCTCTCTCTCTCTCTCTCTCTCTCTCTCTCTCTCTCTCTCTCTCTCTCTCTCTCTCTCTCTCTCTCTCTCTCTCTCTCTGTAACTAATGTTTGACCAAAGCGTCTTTCTCTGATCAGAGCTTTAACTCCAGAGGAGAATCCCCTAAAAGGACTGTCTCTGTTTACATGCTGGTTTACATAGTTATTTATGTGCAAAAATGTCAAAAAGTGTAAATTATGATATAAATGTTCACTGCTCTAATCTAAACCCTGCGGCTCTGTGTGTTTTATTCTTTTTTTTTTTTGTATAATAGTCATCCTAGATCATTAAAATGGAAGTGTACAGACATTCTGGCAAAATTTGAAAAATAATGCTTATCTATATAACTATTTATGTAGAGGTAGAGCTAATATAATTTCACTATTAAATACTTTACTAAATTGATTTACTGACAGGCACATCTGCCGTCTGTCTTCTTAAAGTTATTTTTTTACGAGGCAGAACACTTGTTTACAAGTAACAGGGTTCAAATTCAAACATTAAGGTAAGTAAGATGTATGTGATGTAGGTTACAGGAGCCTACGTAAACAAGTCAACGCTGACTTTTGGTTTCAAACGGGACATGAACAGCGGTCTCCTGGGTGTAGTATTGTGTGTTGTGTGTGTTTGACAGCAATTCTCCCTGCACAGACTTTGAGGACTTAGAGGGCTGCGTAGGGTTGTCTTGTGAGGGCAGGGACGATTCCAGGATTTTTTAAAGTGGGGTGGCACAGGGGGGAACCAATAATCAGTCAAGGTGGGCCCCGGCAGTGGTGTAGTCTACGTGATACACAGGTTTACGCCCTATACCCACTAAGAAAGCTCCAGAATTTCCATATACCCACTTGAAAATGTGCAATGATATGTAACAACATCATTTTGTGACACAACTTTCATTTCAGCTATTTGTTTTGGCTAATACGGGTCGAGTACTGTGACCGCAAACTGAACAAAAACTGCAGAACATGCAGAACAATTGATGTAGTATATACCCACTACAATAAACTAGACTACACCACTGGTGCCATTTTGTCCGAATACAGCATAGAAAATATGCTTACAAATATAGGAAAAATTGGATGGGATAGAACAACATAATGTACTTCTGCTAAATTGAACATTGCATTCATTATTAGTTTCACTTGTTTTCATTTTAAACAAATTATATATCTAAATACAAATACAATACATTTTCTATGAGCTCAGTCTGTTACTTTCAAAATTTTAAAAAATTCCAATGCTGGTTTCATGGTATCAGAATTTGGGATAATCGTCATGGAAACAGTTGATGATGTGACAAGGGCTGGGAAAATTGCCAACCCGTGCCCCCCTCCTAGCCCCGCCCCTGGGCAGGGGAAAAGAGTCATCATAGTCAAGATTCAATGAAATGAAATCTAAAACAACAATTTACCACAGCTGGGAAAAAATCAGGAACATATATTTAATTATCCATTGGAGTAAAGCCCATAAAACAATATTTAATGAGACTCACATGATTGCAGTGTATAAAACTAAGATTCTTTAAAAAAAAACAAAAAAAAAAAAGGATTTAGGACAATACATGCCATCAACCCACATGTGTTTTCACTTAATTTACCTGATTAGACTTCATTTCTACTCTGTGGGTGTGTACACACTGTGCTTGATTGGCATCTCCCTCACACTCCTGTTGCACCTGTGTAAAGGCTAGGCTTAAAGAAAAGACAGGAAACCAAGAGAAAGAGACGGATGACAGAAACCGTAGACAAGCCAGCTCAGGCAAAAAATTCACCAGCAGAGATTCAGAGTCATGATTTTAACTTCCAACACATTGATTCACATATTCCAACTTTTACCTCCGCAGTAAACCAGGCTCTTTGGTGGAAAGTCGTGAATCTTTATGTCCGTTTCCGTGCGATGTCAAACTTTAAGACTGGAGCAGGAAATGGGAACAAAGCTCCCCGTCGTGCCCTATGGGCTGCAGTAACTGTGCTCTGTCTTTAATCCTGACATCCAGAACTAATGACTCGTTTTAGAGCCTACAGTTGTCAGTTCTCAACCGTACACTCTTAGTAGAAATTGGAATTTAGCATCATATCTATTGACCTACACCCAACGGTAAGTTTCAACTCTTAGAGATCATAAACATTACAAAGGTCAAACATCAAATGACTAAGTTTTAAAATAAAACCTAATATAGATAGATAGATAGATAGATAGATAGATAGATAGTCTTTATTGTCCAATAGGGATCATCATTTCCACACATCTTCTTTTCATGTTCCATAGCACAACACCACTTATAAAACACACAACATGTAACACATGTAAAAAACACATAATCACATTAAGACACCCACATAGACATATCAAATGTGAAAACTACAAAGCAACTGAGGTGGTGGTGGCAGTATTACAGTTTGTTCATCACTGTGATGGCGGTGGGGACAAAACTTTTTTTTGAAATAGGCTTAAGTCCAGTTCAGTGCTCTGTATCTGCGGCCGGATGGAAGTCGTGTGAAGAATTGGTTCAGGGGATGGCCTGTGTCAGCTGCTATTGTACGTGCTAGGCATGTGATGGCTGTGTCATTCATGTTTGATAGGCTGGGTGTGGGGAGACTGATTATCTTGGAGGCAATATGTGTGATTTTAGTGAGTTTGTTTTTGCAGGTGGCGGTTAGCATTGTGTAAAAACAGGGTGAGCAGTACAGCAGGGTTAGCCTGGCTCTGCCCTCCTACGTACTTCCGCTCAATTTTCATTTTCCTTCACTACTCCGTCTGGGTTTGCGGTATATTCTTGGGTTTTCTCCGGTCAAATATTTGGCGGTCCAATCAGTAAACAGAGGGAGTGGCTGAGAACGATGACGTTGAGGACGTGCACTAGAAAGATGCGAGCGAAGCCATTCGGTCCGTTGTGGCGACACTGCCGAATATCCAGAAGTTAAAGCCCGAGCAAGAACAATCTTTGCTGAGTTGTGTTGGTGGGAGTTCGGGGAAAGTTTGATTTTCCAGCTCTCTCCGTTAGTGGTGAAGGAGTTGGCTAAGGCTAACGCTAGCAATGCTAATGCTAAATATAAGCCGATAGTTGTTGTCGGTCTCCCCTCTTGTTGCACATGCGCATGACATATGTCACGACCAAACGTTAACGATTGGTTATGGCAGATCCAGAGTGGCTCTGGGCAGATCCAATAGTTTTAAACTTCAACAGAGTACCCGCCTTCAAGGAAGTTAACACTTGTCAATGGAGAGAGGCCAGACTCTCTGTACAAATGAAATGTACGAGTCTGGTAGGACCAGGCTACAGCAGGGTGGGTTGGATGATGCTTTTGTAAAGTAGGAGCAGGAGGTGGGGGGCAACAGAGAGGGCTTTCAGTTTGCGTATGACATGTAGTCTTTGTTGTGTGCGTTTCTGGATGGCAGTGACATGTTCCTTGAAGTCGAGTTTATTGTCTATAATGAGTCCCAGGTATTTAAAACTATTGACCTGTTCAACTGGTTGGCTGTGGATGTGGGTATGGTTCAGTCCAGGTGGTGATTTGGATGTGTAAATGAGACATATATACGATATTGGGGGGTGTCTTTTGGTAAATTGACTGGATAGTCTCGCCGTTTCACATCCTGCCCGGCTGTCCGAACGCCCCGCGGCTCGCATGAAAAAAGACCTGCCGCATATTTTTAGCAGAGCGGAGAGACACTTCACTCATGCTTCCGGGACCATTGGAATATCAAGCGTTGACATGAATGGCCGCGAAAGAAAAAGGAAACAAAAATATATTGCTCACAGATTTTACCAGAGTTACCTGTAAGTCACGTGGGTCCAGTCAAGTCCAGTCCATGCTTTCCGTCAAGTCATGCTTTAGCATCAAACTCCAAGGAACATACGATATCGGTCCGACGAACTCCCAGGAATGAATTGCCCGGACGTTTCGGCAACAGTGCGACTCAGATTTGCATACAACACTGACTATAAACAAAAAACATAGAAGATGCTAATAGCCAACTTTGTGCACAGACAGGACCGCTTCCTCGTAGCACTGCGTCATCTTGGATTTGACATAAGGTAGTCAACTGATAATTGGATGGTTAGTAGATCGATCCCTGGCTCACAGTAAGGGTGTGAATCTTCACTGTTCTCCCGATTCAATTACAATATATTACGATTTGAATCGATTCAATATCACGATGCATAACCATGCATTACGATGCATAACAATGCATTACTATGGATCATGATGCGTCACCGCCTCAATATTATCATTAAGCAGTCAGATATATATGAACTTCTCTTTTTGTTGTATTTGCTCTTAAAAAAAAAGACACTTCCTGAATGTAGTGGAGTCTGAACATAGCAGCCAACACACAAAAGGCAAAAAACAAAAAAGACAGTGACTGGAAACGCCACAAGTAACATCAGTAGGCACTAATCAATTATGGTCTGTCACTGCATTGATGCAGAATCTTCCAGGCCAGCATTGCGATGCATCGATCCAATGATTCATTTCAACAGGGTGGCACCTTGCATGGCACCCTCTGCCCTAAACTGTATGAATATGTGGGAATGTGTGTCACATTGTCACACATTTGACAATTTAAAATTTGACTAATTAAAAATTGATTTCTATTTGACTCTAATCTGGAGCCAGCTGTAGAGAGATTGACATTTGGCAGAAAGGAAGTGATAAAAACAAATTCCATTTCCATGTTATTAAGGATCCCACGTAGAATAAAAAGTCTATATATGAGAAAGCAGTATCAACCCGTTTGCCTCGTCATCACCCAACTAAAAACATTCAGTGCACCCCCACCCTTTGACTCAGCATCTTTCACTTTTGCGCACTTCGTCTCTCTCTTTCCTGTCTGTTCTATCTTATTATTACTATCAGGGAAACTTCTCAAGTCACCCGTTGACACAGTGAGTTCCACTACCTCAGCATCATGACACCGGGGTTTCACAGCACTTTTCTGACCGGGGGAGGACAACACCTACCACCACTGGAGGCGGGGGGATATCCCACGGGGCCCAGGCGAAATATGTACCGAAAGTCAGGCCTGCCTTCCACTCGCCTGAGTGAGGTAAGGTTTGTTTATCTACTTAATCTAATTTCCACAGAGGGTTTGATAAAGTTTCAAATTTGATCTCATCTTACACAGTCCTCCCTTTCACACAAACAGCTTCAGTGAGATACCCACAGTTTTGAAGAAAAGGGACGCCCACAATTTAAAGTTAAAGGAAACTGAAGTCCATCTGAGGGCTGGTAGTTAATTTAGAGGAGAATGCGGTTGTCATTTAGAGCTTTATAAACATGTCTATATCTAATCGCCCAATTGTTTTACAGTGATTTCATGTGTATTTTAATAGAAGCTGCATTTATATGGACTCTTATTTCAGTCATGATCATAATAACAAGTAAATCGGCATAGAAATTAATCATGTAAACAACTTAATAAGGAATTTCAGTGGCGCTGCAGAGTTTAATCGATTAGTTGTCAGCTATTAAATTAATCGCCAACTATTTTGATAATCGATTGAATCAGTTTAAGTTATTTTTTTAGGAAAAAACTGTTCAAATTCTTTTATTCCAGCTTCTTAAATGTGAATATGTTCTAGTTTCTTCTCTCCTCTGTGACAGTAAACTGAATATCTTTGAGTTGTGGACAAGACAAGACATTTGAGGTTGTCTTGTTGGGCTTTAAAACTTTTATTTTATAGGCCCAACAACTGTTATTTGAGAAAATAATCGACAGATTAATTGACAATGAAAACAGTTGTTAGTTGCAGCCCTTAAATGCCAGTTCATTAGAGAATTTTTGTCATATAAACACTCAATGACTTCCTTCTCTTCTGTTTCTGCTCATGCTGACACACTTGGGAGGATAAACCACTCTCTCTCTCTCTCTCTTGCTCTCTCTCTCTCTCTCTCTCCAACCCTTTTTGGAATTTTAGACTGCCCTCTCCCACTTTTCCCAGTGAAAGTGTCTAATCTTTACATGTCATAGGATTCACAATGTGCATCTAATTCCAACATTAATATAGTGGAGTGTGACATATGGAAGAAGGTCGCTGTTGTGGATATTAATTTCAACATTGTCTTTGTCTCTTACCAAGAGTTTTTTTTTTACATATGTAAAAGTGGTCATTCTCTAACCTTTACCCAGATTTTCCACTGCGTGCGTGCGTCTTAGAAGCGGAGCGTCTTGCCTGCCCTACTGGCAGATTTTATTGTCTCTACAAGTACTTGAACAATCACGTGTTTATTTAGCTAGTACGTACCTTCCACTCCAAGCACTCCTACAGTTAAACTCCATGCATGCCTTCTCTTTTCTGGCGATGTCTTTATTAAAAGGATCTGTGATGTGTATTATGTTTTTCCATCTCCAAGACGAATCTCTTGTCGTCCATGGTGTTGTAGAAGAGACATATGATATTGGGGAGGGTGTTTTGGTAAATTGACGGGATGCTCTCGCTGTTTCACTTTCTGCCCGGCTGTCTGAAAATAGACCTGGCGTGTATCTTAAGCGGCGCAAAGAACCGCTTCACACATGCTTCTGAGACGCGCCGTGGCGCGGCTGGTGGAATATCAAGCATTGACTTGAATGGCAGCAATTGCTCGTGGGGGCCGCAGCCCACAGCACCCCCGGAACGCAGCGCAGACACGCCCGGTGGAAAATAGGGGTTAATACACTTTTACATTGTAGGTCTGGGATGACAGCTTTTGTCCCAGTTCAATTATTTCATGATACATGGGTGCCGATTCGATTTGTATTGCAATTTTCATTTATAGCAATTCGATAGTATTGAGTATTGCAATTTTCTTTTCCTTCTTTAACAAAACCAAAAGTTGAATCATACTGTTCTAGAGACAATATATCAGAGATATTTCTAAAAACTATTGTTTTCTAAAAATGAATTCACATCACATGGCAGTCAGTCAGTCTGACATGTATTTCATTTGTTAAGAAGTACATATCATGTACTTTCTGCAATTTCTGCTTTCCGTCTGTTTTGCTGGAAACGGATATGACGTAGTTGCCGACGGCGGTCCCATATAAACAGAAAATGTTTAGCTGAATCATTGGTCCAAAAAAGAGAGGAGCGGCGCAAACAGGTTACAGGGTTAGGAGATTCATTCAAATGAGGCAGCACAAAGCAAGTTGTTGGTACTTTTGTGGAAAGTAGGTTGCGCTGAGAATCGACATCCCGGAACCACATCTGCTTCTGCTGTAAAGTCACTCCACTGCCAGTGGGAATTTCTCTCCAAACTAAATACTTGCAGCAAATGGGCAGCAATAATGAATGCTGAAAATGTAAGTCAACCATTTTAATTAAACCCTCTCCAACAGAAGATGTTTGTTGAGTGCCTGGGTAGACCACCTGGTAAAGCAGGCGCCCATGTATAGAGGTCTACTCCTCAACACAGCGGCCCTTGGTTCGACTCCGACCTACAGCCCTTTGCTGCATGTCATTCCCCCTCTCTCTCCCCTTTCATGTCTTCAGCTGTCCTTTATAAATAAAGGCCTAAAATGCCCCAAAAATAATCTTAGAAGAATGCCAGTAAAGAAGTCTACATGTATCTCTAAGTTAACATGAGTGATTTAAAAAAAAAAAAATCTATTGTTCACAGCTGCAAAATGAAAACCATCTCCTTTAGTTAATCAAATCCGCACAGCCATCTGAAGGCAGCTGGACACGTATGTTGATAAATCTACAGCATCTGAGTTTCGTGTGCTTGGACTGGTTTGAATTTGTAGCGCTTACATGATTAAAATAGGGCCCCTTATGTGATCATTTCATTTGCTGCTGATGTTTTTTTTCAGTTTTGTAAGGAACACAAACTTTTCTGTATCAAACTAAGTTTAAGCTGCTGCCCTATAGTTAACAAAGTTGGCCTTAATTAAATTAGTTATCATTTCTTCTTTGTGGGTGTTATTTTCTATTATTAAATTAGCATGTTTATGAGATTGTGTAGCAGAGGTATATCTTTTCTGAGTGCATTCTACTTTTCTTTCTGTGGAAGTTGTTCATGTTTACTTGCGGAGCTTTTGTTGATCACTGGTTATGATGTCTCATCCAATACTTTGGTCCAAAATAAGGTCTCTCAACAACTAGTCTATATCCATGACGTTCCACTTCCGGGATTGCTCCGTTGCCGTCAAAAATTCCACCGTATGTCCTTCTTTTCGGCCAGATGTCCGTTACCTTCCGCTTTCTTTGTATTGTAATTTTAAACTCTGGTGGATTTCTGAGGACTATGGTTAACTGCTCCTCAGATCTCTGCAGGGTAAATCCAGACAGCTAGCTAGACTATCTGTCCAATCTGAGTTTTCTGTTGCACGGCTAAAACAACTTTTAAACGTACACATGTTCCACCAAAACAAGTTCCTTCCCGAGGCTATTTTGCAAAGGCACCGTTGATCTGTCCAGCGCTTAGCGCCCCCCAAGACGATTGCCTGTCTCTTTAATGCCTCCTCCCGAAAAAGCCCAGTCTGCTGATTGGCAAGAACGCTTCCTGGAATCCACAGAACCTCCGTTGCGTGTTTCACTAGTTGAAGCTATAGCTACTGCAACGAAGTATATAGCAGGACTTTATACCGTGAAAAATCACCAATAAAGGCTTCTAAACCAAATATTTCACAACCGGACATGTTCCAGCAGTAAAGTGACCGGAATTTGGGGAGAAATTACCAGCATTGGCTGAGATTACAGCAATGTAGCATTAGCATGTAGCTGCTTAATAGTTAGCAGTATGCTAACGTTAGATTGTAGTGAAACGAAGCAGCACTTTCTACCATCAAAAATAGCAGATAAAGGCTTCTGAACCAAACACTACCCAATCGGACATGTTTCAGCAGTAATGCGACCCGGAATTGGGGAGAATTTAACAACATTGGCAGCCAAGATGACATTGTTAACTGCCGTTAGCCATGTAGCTATTTTAGTTAGCAATTGACACTAATATAATATAGCAGCAATTTCTACAGTCAAAAATAAAGACTTTTAAACCAAATACTACTAACAGAAAATGTTTCAGGAGTAATGAGACCCGGAATTGGGGATAATTTAATGACACTGGCAGCCAAGGTGACATTGTTTACTGCCGTTAGCATATAATTACATGCGACAATGTTAACACTGCAGTGGCTTAAGAAAAACACTCCAGTCCTGCCTACCTGGAGCAAATGACCAATCATAGAAGGCCGGCTTAGAGTTGTGTAAGACTTAGCCGAGAATAGAAAAAACTGTTGAAACCGGAGTGCTCAGAATAGTTGGAAATCTGAACTTTCAGCTCATAGGGATTTGTCTGAAATACGTTTACCTCATTATTTGTTTTGGCCACGTTTAACATGAAAATCCCAAATTATAACATTGTAGATATGACAGAAAACACGGAAAAGCATAATATGTGACCTTTAAGACTGACTGACATGCATAATTGTTTCCAAAGGTCTCTATTTGTGCCCGTCCCGACTTCAAAGTAACCCTGGAGTTTTCATACCAAAATGGGGGCAGCAGTGTAAGGGGCCCTGAAACGCCGGAGTAGTGTGGACGCGAGATGTAAACCTAGCAAAAAGGTAAACGTATTAGTGTAGAGAAGGAATGAACTTTCCCATCGACGGAGACATTTTCCCTTCTCTGATCGGGATGCAGCTTTAGACTATGAGGCTGCTGCTCAGAGTCGACAGTAAACAGCAACAGCACTGCTGGCATCATTTCAGAGAAGATCCTCATGATTTATACCCACACAGACACACACCAACGCCCACACACATTCTCACTCACACAAACAAACACACACACTCACAGGAAGTGAATAAACACAGAAACCAGGAAATGCACATGCACTTACTGTACAGTTACAAATAAAAACACGTGTATTTCTAAACATGCAGACATATACACACACCAACAGTTATTCACATACAATACAGACACATTAAACATTTGTCTTATTTCATGTCTCTATTTACTGATTCATTATTTGTCTCTCGGGAGACCCCCTGAAATGTTGCGATTTAGTTTCTATCATAACGAAACCACAAACTAAACTAAACCTTCAACACACACACACACACACACACACACACACACACACACACACACACACACACACACACACACACACACACACACACACACACACACACACACACACACACACACACACACACACACAACAAACAAACAAACTCTCTATCTCCTCCAAGCTGCGTTCCAGGGTGACGCCACTGAAGACGTTTTCGAAAACCGAGCAGCGTCCCCAGCGGCTCTTTTACCGTAAACGCGCCGCAGCCCATCGTCACGTCGCCCTGACGCAACAGACAATGATCACTGGTCAGGACGGGTCACTGGTGACTCAGACTCGTCGGCCCCCTCTGCCTTGATCCCACTTCCCAGAAACTCACTTTTCCTCCCCAAACTCTGTGACAGGAAGTCCCAGCCTTTTTTGTGTCTCGGTAGACTTGCTGAAGAGTTTAATTGGCTAAGAGTGGACCTATGCTGTTAGGGTTTAAAGATGTGGAAGCTGTACTATCAAACATCAATATGTCATCATTAAATTGACTGCAGTACCACTTTAAAAATATTACACACAAATGAGAGCACAATGGAGACAATTGGGAGCCAGATTGTTTCGCTAAATTGGTACCACATTTCCCAGAAAGCCCTGTCACCAATAAGAGCTTTGCTTCCTTAGCTAATGCTTTCCTCTTTGTCTTTACTGAAGACATAAAGATGTTATACATTTTTTTTTCTTTTTCCTTTTGATCTTGTCTCCTTCCAGAATCACAGGAAAACCTTTTTATAAGTCACAGTTATATCTGTGTATTTGTTAATATATTGATGATAAATTGTAATAACTTTGTTGATCCTCTTACCTTTTCATCTTGTGCCATCATCAGGCCAGAGATATACTATGCGTTTGCGTGCGCGTGATGGCTGCCTCACGTATCCTGCGTACAGAAACTTACATTCGCGTCCGCAGGATGCAGTACGCACATACACTAAAGTCGGCAGCCCACAATGACTGACTGAATGACTGATGGTGGAAACGCTGAATTTTATAATGACATTGATTTTTTTTTTTTTAAATACATTCATTCAATGGTGAATGGTCACATCATAGCTAGTCAGACCTTCCTCCATAGCGCTGCGTCGGAAGGTCTGGCTAGTCCACATAGCATTCTGGGATGGGAGAAAAACCTGCTCCGGTTTATTGGCATTTCTTTAAACCAATCACAATCGTCTTGGGCGGCACTAAGTGCCGGACAGAGCCACGGTGTCTCTGCAAAATAGCCTCGGGAAGAAACTTGTTTTGGGGGAACGTGTATATTCAAAGGTTGTTTTCAGTTGTGCAACAGAAAACTGAGATTGGACAGATAGTCTAGCTAGCTGTCTGGATTTACCCTGCAGAGATCTGAGGAGCAGTTAACCATAGTCCTCACAAATCCACCGGAGTTTAAAATTCCAACAGAAGAAAGCGGAAGCTAATGGACAGCTGCTGAAAAAAGGAACATCCGGCGGAATTTCCGGCAGCACCGGAGCAATCCCGGAAGTGGAACGCCGTAGACAGAGACGTGCAGTCTGGGTAGGCAAGCTAGGCACTGCCTACCCTGTCAAAATTCAAACATGTATTTGTATTTTTACTGTTTATTCTTGTGGTTTATACAGTGAGGAAAATAAGTATTTGAACACCCTGCTATTTTGCAGGTTCTCCCACTTGGAAATCATGGAGGGGTCTGAAATTGTCACCGTAGGTGCATGTCCACTGTGAGAGACATAATCTAAAAACAAAAATCCAGAAATCACAATGTATGATTTTTTAACTATGTATTTGTATGATACAGCTGCAAATAAGTATTTGAACACCTGAGAAAATCAATGTTAATATTTGGTACAGTAGCCTTTGTTTGCAATTACAGAGGTCAAACGTTTCCTGAAGTTTTTCACCAGGTTTGCACACACTGCAGGAGGGAGTTTGGCCCACTCCTCCACACAGATCTTCTCTAGATCAGTCAGGTTTCTGGGCTGTCGCTGAGAAACACGGAGTTTGAGCTCCCTCCAAAGATTCTCTATTGGGTTTAGGTCTGGAGACTGGCTAGGCCACGCCAGAACCTTGATATGCTTCTTACAGAGCCACTCCTTGGTTATCCTGGCTGTGTGCTTCGGGTCATTGTCATGTTGGAAGACCCAGCCTCGACCCATCTTCAATGCTCTAACTGAGGGAAGGAGGTTGTTCCCCAAAATCTCGCAATACATGGCCCCGGTCATCCTCTCCTTAATACAGTGCAGTCGCCCTGTCCCATGTGCAGAAAAACACCCCAAAGCATGATGCTACCACCCCCATGCTTCACAGTAGGGATGGTGCTCTTGGGATGGTACTCATCATTCTTCTTCCACCAAACACGGTTAGTGGAATTATGACCAAAAAGTTCTGTTTTGGTCTCATCTGACCACATGACTTTCTCCCATGACTCCTCTGGATCATCCAAATGGTCATTGGCAAACTTAAGACGGGCCTTGACATGTGCTGGTTTAAGCAGGGGAACCTTCCGTGCCATGCATGATTTCAAACCATGACGTCTTAGTGTATTACCAACAGTAACCTTGGAAACGGTGGTCCCAGGTCTTTTCAGGTCATTGACCAGCTCCTCCCGTGTAGTCCTGGGCTGATTTCTCACCTTTCTTAGGATCATTGAGACCCCACGAGGTGAGATCTTGCATGGAGCCCCAGTCCGAGGGAGATTGACAGTCATGTTTAGCTTCTTCCATTTTCTAATGATTGCTCCAACAGTGGACCTTTTTTCACCAAGCTGCTTGGCAATTTCCCCGTAGCCCTTTCCAGCCTTGTGGAGGTGTACAATTTTGTCTCTAGTGTCTTTGGACAGCTCTTTGGTCTTGGCCATGTTAGTAGTTGGATTCTTACTGATTGTATGGGGTGGACAGGTGTCTTTATGCAGCTAACGACCTCAAACAAGTGCATCTAATTTAGGATAATAAATGGAGTGGAGGTGGACATTTTAAAGGCAGACTAACAGGTCTTTGAGGGTCAGAATTCTAGCTGATAGACAGGTGTTCAAATACTTATTTGCAGCTGTATCATACATATAAATAGTTAAAAAATCATAAATTGTGATTTCTGGATTTTTTTTTTTAGATTATGTCTCTCACAGTGGACATGCACCTACGATGACAATTTCAGACCCCTCCATGATTTCCAAGTGGGAGAACTTGCAAAATAGCAGGGTGTTCAAATACTTATTTTCCTCACTGTATATGCAATATGTGTGTTATTCCAATTGTTTAGACGTTACAATGAGAAATGTAGCAGTTACGCATAGTCAAATACAAAAAAAATGGTAGAATAAGCACTGCTTTTACTGTCCATTCATTGCAGATAACAAGCAAAAAAACCATGTTGCGCATGTGCACGTCGATCCTGTATTCTTCAACATGTATGGCAAAAAGAACAACTCTGCTGTGCCTTTGCACGTAAATGTGTATGCCAGTAATCATCTCTATTACATATCAAACATGGACCAATTATAATGGAGATATTACTGTACATTTGCGCAGCTAACGTCATTACACCAGCTACATTGTAAGCGTAATCGGGGACTGCCCATTTCTCCGACGCTCCATTGTTCCGACCTCTCAATAACCCGAAAAATTCCCGTTGGTCCTACAGCCCACTAGTCCGACGTCTCTTTGGTGGCGAAATTACAAATCCCACTATGGCCACCCCAAGACCCACCCTACGAAGCAGCTTGATTGGTTGGGGTTAGGCATTTGACCTCGAGTGGTTAAGGTTAGGATAGCCAATTGGTCAGGGGATAGGACCTGTACAGATGGGGTTATGTTACCTTGTGTAAGCATGGACGCCTGGCCAATAAATGCTATTGAAGGGCGGGTCTTGGCGTGGCCATAGTGGGATTCGTAATATTGCTGGTGGACATTGGACTAGTCCAAAGGTCAGAATAATGGAGTGTCGGAGAAATGAAATTCAAAGTCAAAATGACAGCAGTGGTGTCCACCGATATCACAGAGTTGAAGTTTAATTCAAAAAAGGAGTTAATAGCAAGAGGGAGGTCTACGCCAGCCTTGGATGGACTACTGCAGCAAAAGGGACAAAAAATTGTCCGATTGTTTCAAACAGATTGGTGTGGAAGAAAAGATTGGCTATGTGGTTGTGTTAACAGTCAGCGGCTGTGCTGCTATCCCCCGACTGTTTGGACTTCAACGGGATACTGTGATTTAAGCAACCTGCCCACAGCTGTAACCAAGCATGAAAAGTCATCAGCTCACATCCAGTGTCAAATTACGCAGAATGGATTTTATGTACAAATAATCTACCGATTGGTGAGTCAGAAACTATTTTGGGCTTAATATTGAATTGATAAGTGTGGTTGAATTAATGCCGACTGCAAACCATTTGCCTTCATATTCAATTGAGCAGTGTGTGTTTTCATTGTTGCTGACTGACAAACATAATTGGCCGCTGTGCAATAATTAAGGATAAAGATTGTTGCATTCTGATGCTGGACATTGTGTGTGTGTGTGTGTGTGTGTGTGTGTGTGTGTGTGTGTGTGTGTGTGTGTGTGTGTGTGTGTGTGTGTGTGTGTGTGTGTGTGTGTGTGTGTGTGACTAGTACACGATATGTCATCCTGATTGAAAATGTCTTGATATCGACCGTGCGTGTGTGCCACGCTTGTACGTAACATTTACTGTTTTGATGTATTAGCCTAAACAATAAATTAGGTAATCTGGCTTTCATACCTCAGTGCCTAACCTCTTACTGCCAACGCCGCACGTCACTGGTCGTAGATATAGACTACATCATAGCTGACACCTGATCTGTTCCACAGGTGTGTAGACTACTTCTACAGTGTAAACCAGGAAGTAAATGTATGTGTATAATAGTTGATAAGCTGCTGTATAACATGTGGCTCATAAAACCCGCAAGTTATTAAATCAACACTACACCTCTGTCATCTTTCAGCGTATGCACGCTGCATGGATATAATTAAAAACACATATACACACACATACACTAAAGCACACGCCCACACACACACGTACATGAAAAATGAAACAATTCCATACACACACTCACTCCTGCGTTTGTGTCATCTCAGTTCAACAGATGACAATGCAAACAAGAAAAGGAAACTACCAGACAGTCTGTCTTCTCTCTGAAGGTGAATCTGCTTCAAGATATATATTCAGTTTTTCTCTTTAATAATCACAATACCAAAGTTCTCATTGTTGTGGTTTTTCCTTTCTAAGACCTCTAAATCAAGGAAACCTGAAGTACAAAGTAAGTCCTCCCAATCTTGATTTCAATCCTAACTGCTGTTATTGATGGTTGATATATTGTGAATATTCTAGCAGAAATCAAAAAGGAAATGAAACCAATTTGGACGGAAGCAGATATATTTGTGTTGATAGCTGATTTTCACACACACACACACACACACACACACACACGTTTGTTTCACTATCTTTGTGGGGACCCGTCATTGACATAATGCATTCCCTAGCCCCTTACCCTAACTTTAACCATCACAACTAAATGCCTAACCTTAACCCTTACCCTCACCCTAACCATAACCTAATTCTAACCCTAATCCTAAAACCAAATCTTAACCCTCAAACAGCCCTTTAAACTTGTGGGGTCCAGCATTTTGGGCCCCACAAGACTGTGCAGACCCCACAAGTATACTGTATTCCCCGGTTTTTGGACTCCACGAATATAGTAAAACACACACACACACACACACACACACACACACACACACACACACACACACACACACACACACACACACACACTGTGCAATTTATCTGCATTTATTTCATACTACAAACATGCACACACTTCTTTATTAATAATCTCTTTCTGCCTCACACACACACATCCTTCACACACGTGTGGAGAATGACTGAGGTGACTCAGCAGAAAGCATCCATCTTAGCGTCCCCCACTGACTCCTCCTGTATCTTAGCACATGTGGAGCCTCGTCCTTCTTCTCTTCATCTTCAAACCGCAGCAGCCAGCAGACCGTCCACATGTCTTACACATCCCCTCCTGCTGCTTCTGCACCATGTTGACCCGGTCACCGAGGACGTGTTTTATAGGGTTACTGGAAAACAGGGGGAGTGAGTGTG